>VXAK01012863.1:170970-199493 GCA_013399435.1 Arenaria interpres
CCCCCCACCCGCCCCCCCGCCACACGGCGGCTCAGCCCCCCGCCTTCCCTCAGAACCTTCCCGCCCTTTCTCGCGCCGCCAGGCGCAGCCCTGCGTCACCGCCCCAGGGCGCATGCGCGCGGGCTCCGCACCTGCGCAGTGCCCGCGGCAGGCACGGCTGGGGGCCGGTCTGCGCATGCGCGGAGGGCGNGGGAGTGAGGTGACGGGACGGAACGGAACGGACCTGCTCCGCTCCTGCTGCGTCCCGGATGGGAATCGCCGCGGGGTCCCGGACGCCTCCTGTCCGGGCTGCCCCGCTGAGGGCTGCCCCCGGGGCCGAGCCCCGCTCTCAGTCTCACGAACGCGTGGCTGAGGGGGCCCTTAGCCCGGGCTTCGCGGAGCCGGGGGGTGGTCGTTCCCCTCAGCCAGGGCACGCCTGGGTCAGCGGCGCCCTTGCGGGGCGAGGGGCCTCGTAGGGCCTGAGGGGAAGCAGAACGGCGTGAGCCTCTGCGGTTCTGTCAGCTTTCGTGCTAAAGTCATATCAAGTGTAGGTGTTTTAGGACCAATGAGCTGAGAGAAGCCCTCTTAAATCATCAGATCCAGCCATGAAATACAACTTACTGTGCTTTTGGTATCCTTTCCTGGAGTCGGCTGGAAAGAAAGTGCCTTAGGCCCCTCCTGACCTGGCTGGAGTCACTCATACAACCGCTCAGGAGTATCCCGAGTTCAAGCTTTGGCTGATACTAATCCTTGTGTCAGCATTGCCATTTAATCTAAATTAATTGTTTTGTGAACATGCTGCTCTAGACATCCTTTCTCTTAGCAGCTCTAGGATGGGATCCTGTTGAAGATTAAGACACCTACATATAGTCAGTGGAGATCTAGATTTTCACCCGGGGGCTTAAATGTGTTTATTTTAAGTTGACGTGTGCTGGGGTGTTAGAGAAGCAAAGTGGGCTGGCAGGTATGGTGTGATCAACAGGCGATTTGTGCCCTTCTGGAGCGCAGCTGGGCGGCAGGGTGGAGAAGCTGAAGCACCTTTAGATATGTTTAGGACACTGAGTCAAACCCTGTCCTCATTTAGTCAGTGGAGAAAAAAAAAGCTGTCCTTTTTCTTAATTCCATGCAAACTTTCCAGCCTTTTCTAAAACTCTTTCCCTCCTCGTTTGTCTTCTGTTTTGGAGGCTATTGTCTACATTTTTTTCTTCCGTGATATTCCTAGCTCATTTTTAGAGAGCAAACTTTATCAAGCTACTCAAATTTTTGTATCCATTTTGAATAGATACCTGAATAGCAGAGTGCACAGGTGGGCTGACCTGTTCAAAGCTGATCTTGCTGATCTGATAAAATGAGTCAATGATATTTGCATGGTTGTCTGTATGAGAGATAATTTGCCGGATACATATGATTATGTTTGGTTTTTTGATAGCTTTGTTACTTTGATTTCTCATACTTATTATAGTTCTGACTTGTTTATTTTTCAGGTTGCTTTAGACTTACAGTTTCTTGATGTCTAGCTGTAGCCCTTGTTAGGTGTGATACGATTACTTACAAATATGTGTCATTTGAAGTGTTGAACTTCATTATACTGGCATTACTTCTGTTATTTGGGGAATCCTTTTTTTTTCCCTTATTAATTCCACTTCTTTTTCTATTGGTGATTCCACAAATCCAATTCTTACTTCAGAAAACACTGAAGGTGAAATGTGAAAATAAAAGAAAAAATATTTACTCAAATGTATTTTTGGAAATATTTAATAGAGATTGGTCCCAAAACAAACTCTATTAAGTATTTCCATAAATACATTTGTATTTATGAACCTCCTTGTAGCCCAATAGCTCCCCTGTCAGTGCAACCCAGTATTGCTTTTTTGCTTCAGAACAGTTTGTTTTTCATTTCCCACATTATTTCTTATCTCCTTCTGCTAACCTAATCTTTTCTCATGTGGCATTGTACTTATGCCCAGCATAACACATTTGGCTGTAAATACTTATATTTAAATGTTCAGAGTGCTTTGTTCATTGTCTTTGTCTTGATAACTTACAGATGTTCCTATGTGTGGATGAGATAACTTTATTGCCATACCTTAATTATTGCCCTTCCTTAACTTTCATTTTTGGGCGTCAAGTTACATTACATTTCACAAAGTCAGATTCCAGCTCATGAGTTTACTTCAGTTCTCTCTCTGCGTGTCATCCTTATCGTTACAGATAAATGTACCATCTTTCCAGCAGTTTTAGAAGCTGCAGACAAAGTTGTGTCTTTGACTGAGATGTTCTTCCATGTTCTATCACTAAAATCCAGCCTTCACGGTGTTCGGACAGTCAAGACCTTCAGTCTTCCTTGACTAGTCCTTACCTAAGAGGTAGACTGTAATTATTATTACAGTTTTATCTGACTGGTTTGGGCTTCTACTAATTTTAAGGAGTATTTCCAGTCTTACCATCAGCTGGGTTTTCTTCATAGTCCTCTGCTGCTTTTAAGCTGGGGTAAGCGTTCCTCTTAACATGTGGAGAGCTATTATTTTGTCATCCTGATCTTTCCTTATGCCCTACCTCTTCTCTGTTACTTGTAAATCCTAGTTTATTGGCTGTCTAGGGAAGTGATGATCTGTGACTAATCTAGTTTCCTCATTTTATTCCCTTGCTACTTTTAAATTTATATAAAACCAGAACTAAATATGTATTTCTCCAGTTAACTAAACTATGACAATTCTTTGTTATATTCGTTTGCTCATACCTTTTATGCTTTTCGCTTTTTATTTGATTTTTTTGATTCAGTCTGGTGTGAAAATGTCTGTATAATGCCTTACATAGTAATGTTCGATTTTGATGAAGTCTCTTAAGTCAATCATAATTATACCATTAATGTGAGCTGGAATGTCTGTTTAGATTTATGTCAATTCCTGTTCATTTTCTTCCTGTATGTATATGACAGCAAATGATAATTAAAACATTTTATTTTCCAGATTACTTTATTTCTTGTCTCTGCACCTCAAATGGGACATGCATGTTTAGGTGACTAACTACAGGAACATCAAAATGCCTAATCTCGAACATCCAGCGTACCCAGCAGCTACACTGCTTCAGTTGGAAAGTTTGGTGCCTTGTCGAGAATCCCAAGTGTCCATGTTGCTGTCAATATTTGGAGAGGTAGAGCTTTTATATTATACATTTGAATAGAACAAAGAAGTTCTGCTGTCTCGGAGGGGAAAGCAGCAATTTAAAGGTGCTTTTGTGGTGTCATTATGAGCATACTTTGGTTGTCCCCCTTTTTTTTCTTTTTTTTGTGTTGCCCATCTTTAATGTGAGTATTTGGCAGATAGATTCTAGTAAGTTTGAAGGTTAAAAGCTGTTTTGCAGCAGAGAGGACCCAAACAAACTTACAGCTATTTGTGCCTTGCTGTCCCTGAAGCCAGGCTTCTCCATGACTGTTTCATCTTTGCCACTTAGTATGGGGAAGTGCGTCTGTCTTCTTTCCTGGTTTAAAGTTCTGGGGTATTTTTTTTTTTAGTGTGAGTGTAGAAATTTTGTTTGGTTTTGACCTGTTAATCTAATGTCTGCATGCCTGAATTCTAAGTACATGAAGTTGATTGGATTCTTGGTTCTGTTGCTGGCCATAAGATTTGGAAATCACTGGCTTGTTAATTGATTCTGTTACTGCTTGGTAAATCTATGGTAAAAAGTAATGGAGGTTTTTATCTGCAAACCTAAAAGCAGTTGATGCATCGATTTACATTCAGTTAACAAAATGGAAATTAGTATCTGTTTCTGGTTCTGCCTTTAATTATAGATAATAATTACATCAAATTACAGCATTTAAGTTTTATGAATTTATTACAAGCATAATGGCAACAAGTCTTCTTAAAAAAAATAGATACTTAAATTCTTGTTAAATATGCAGGTTAGAGTATCTGCATATCTTGCACAAGATTGCCTTCGTCTTGGATTAATTGAATATTGTCACTTTTCATGAAAAATGTTTGTCAGATTTAATTTCACATTCACTGTTTAAGTCAAGATTCTTATAAATGAGAAAAAAACCAAAAATAAATGCCTATTCAGAATGAAATAAAAATAACAAGTTAATTATTTTCATTGCATCTTAAGAAAAATAAACCCATGAAATATACAGCATCAGTAGCATTAAATAAGTAGAGGTATTATATAAAATACTGCCCTGTGAGAGAAGAGCAAGATCCTTTACCATCTCCTCCACCAAACTATTTAATTCTTTGTTGTTCTGCTGTTGGAAAGAAAATCAGTGTGTAGTGTTTGCAGAAGTTAGGACAGTATAAAGCTTGTGATTTGTGCTTGCCAAGGTGTTGTTTCAGTTGGTTAACTAATTTGGATTAAGAGTCAACTACTTTCTGTCTTGGTGTGTGGAATCTTTTTGTTTGTTTTTTGCATGAAAAATGTGTACTCATGTTAAAGCAGTTTCACTGCTAGCTTTATGTGATACTTGATTCTTGGGACTTACTCTCCCAGCATTTCAGTGAAGATGAAACATAAAACTTGATCACATTGATTCCGTAATAAGTGGCGTATTTTTTTTTAATACCTCAATTTAAAAGGTAGCTGTTCTTTTAGAGGGAAACTTCACTGGTAAATCTGTTATCTGTTGAATGAAAAAGAAGGAGAATTAAAACAGCAACAATTTTTTTTTCCTAGCGCCAGCAGTTTAGTTTTCCATCCATCTTCATCTATGGGCATACATCTAGTGGAAAGACCTATGTGATGCAAACTCTTCTAAAGACCTTACAGGTAAGAAAGTTCACAATGGATATTGAATTTAGAATTTATTTGTAACAGATGGTGCCTCCAGCTAGCTTATGTTTTCTCAAAATGGATTGTTTCCTCAGCTGTTTCTGTCTTCTTGATTCTTCTCCTCCACTTAGTGTGTGTTGAACACATCATTCTTCTCACTAGTGCACTTAGGATAAAGTGAAGTCGTACATTCTGGGATATAATATAAATTATATAACCTTTCTAAGAAAGTTTAAAAAGGAAAAAAGGAGACAAATTTTGTTAGCTCTCTAAAATGGACTTAACTTGAAATAGCTCCAGGGACAAGTAAGTACTCGTATGATGATTCCAGTTCAATCTCAGAGTCACTTATGGTATACCTTTTTTGAATCTTCTTGAAATTCTCCTTTAAACTAATTTTACTTGTGTGTGAAGAGAGTGAGAGTGTATATGAAGAGCAGTGAGAAGAGTTTACAGTAGTGGAATTGTGTTTTATTTGTTTTGTGTTGATAAGCTCATTTTAATTATATTCAGTTGGATGGGTATCATATATTTAAACCTAAGAGCTAAACAGCCTAAGAGCTTAAACTTACTAAAGTTATTAAAAGAATTCAAAGCAAACTTACAAGCTGTACGTGTTTGCTGAAATGTCTGAAATGGTGAAAATCACTGGCTGAATACCAGGCAACTGCTGTTCTTTCTGGTATCGATAATTGGTTTTGCAGACTCTGGGGGAATGTTGTATTCGTTACAGCAAATTTGATTAGTTCTAATCAGCCTTCTTATAGGAGGAGGAAAATCCATCTTTCACTTGGAAAAAAGAAACAACACGTGAGTTCTAAAATGTTGGAGCAATGTTGCATAGGAACAATTTGTTTAATTCCTGACAATTATTCTTTTGCTTAATGAATCAGCTTTAAATGGGAAAAAGTGTATTGATAGCCCTTTTTAGTATTATATTTTCAGAACCTGTTTGAAAATATGAATTTTGTGCACTTTAATTTATTCTAGATTCTCTAAACACAGCTCAGTATGTGTCATAAGTTAAAAACCCCGAGGAACAGGATGCCATTCACAGTTTCTAATGTAATAGAATTAATTCTCCAGGTGTGTTTGCATTTACTAAGCTTGGCATTGCCAGGTCTTTTTGCTGGCGGGATGGATGTTACTCTGTCATGCCAGTACTGTTGCTGTTTCCTCCTGTGTGAGTATAACTTTCATGAATATCAGGATTGTATGTTCTTTTTCAGCTTCACCATCCAAGATAAACTTCCTTTGGATTTCTGCTCTTAGAAAGCAGCGTAGGAGTAAGTTAGAAGTAGGTCAAGGAGGACTGATAAGACAGATGTTGGAATATGTGAAGTGGAAACTATTGAGAAGTCGTTGTACAGTTTTGAATTTGGAGCCTTACATTCCTAGGAAGCCAGGACTACAAACTCTCTTCCCCTCAGCTGTTAGGGAAAAAAAACCCTACTTTAATGCTGTTCACTGGGACGTGACGTGTCCTTGATGATTAATACTGGAGTTGCTATATGTTACTAACCTTAAGTAGGAACTTTGTCAGGAATAGACTTACTTCAGACCGCAGGCAGAGAAACCTCCCCTTTACATATCGTGTGAGAATCTAAATTACATAGAAGTAGTGGGTCATTGTGGCTCAACATATGTTTCTTCCAAAAATAGTTGTCTTGAAGAATGATGTAGAGAGATATGGCCGTAAGTCCATTGCAGTACCTGACTGGTCAGTGCTGGCAGGAGACTTTTAGATACTATGTTCTTGCTACTTTTGTGGCCTGTCTTTTTTCTGCTAGCAAATGTGTTTATTCATGATAGTTTTATTCGTTATTCTATTTTTTCCCAAAACAGGTTTTAAAGTCCTCCTAAGTTGAAGGGTATTGTCACAGAAATTTCCATCTAAACCTATTGGTGCCTATGTTTTTGTCAGTCACATACTTCAGGGATTTAAATCCAATGACAGGTGCCTACTTCACACCTAAACCATACGTTTCCACTTGTGCGTTCTCTGATACTTTAGGCACGTCCAGAGTGTATTTATGACATATCTGCAGGACTGGGTTTTACACAAAACACAGTGATCTTGTGCCTTTCATTAAAAATTCTGCAGAGATAGAAAGGTGGAAGGCAGTGGTCATGATCCTCTTTCATGCCTTTTGTGCAATGCCCCTAATGTTGTGCTACCGGCTTGCAACATACCTAAAGATGTGGGCAGGGCCTGGAAAGGAATAGGGTTTAAGCAGCATCCCTTTCTGCAGAACTTCCTATTGGCAAGGACGGGTGTCTCCTCCTTAACGTGGTGTTGTGAATCCGAGACGCCCAGCTTCTGCTGTGGATGTGCAGCATTGTGAATAGGTGCTTTTAGAGAGGTAACCCCTTTCTTTTAATAGTGTTCAGAATAGTAAGAAAGCTTTTTGTTACATGTTGTTTGAGCGGATTGCCAGTGTATACTCATGCTTTCCCACATTGCTGAATCATATGCCATATATTGTATTTTAAGTAGCAAGACTGTAACGGTGTACTTAGATTTTTTTGTTATTGTTGTTATACACATACATTCCTGTATGAGAAGTTTAACTTTTCAAGTAATGCTTCTGTGTCCCAATGACTAATGTTTTGCAGGGGGTTTAATGTTCACTATGGAGTGATGCAAATAATCTGTTTCTTAAAAAGGTAGTTGCTAGAAAATAACCTTTTTTGCCTTATGTAGGTTTGCATACTGGTACTACTTTGTAATCTCTAGTTCCTGTTATTTATAGACAAATAACCTTAACTTTTCAATATTACTAAATTAGTACTTACGAGTACGTTTTATGGATTGCTGTAAAATGTATCTTTTGCTCTTTTTTTTTCCCTTTCTCTTTATTCTGAAAAGATCTAGTTTTCTAAAAATGTTCTGCATGGGCTGATTACATGTGTCTGCCATAGAAGCTTGCAGTTTATTATTTGTATGCAGTGAATGCCACAAACATTCAAGTAATTTTAGGGATTGTGCTCCCAGGTTACTTTCTTTGTAATTTGTTTGAGAAGTTCATGTGATCCAGACACTGCAATTTGTAATGGACTATTTTATTTCTTTGATCTAAATGCTATTTAGTTTTCTTTTTGTGTATTGTTCGCTATTTTTAAACATAGTTAGAAGATACACTGTATGTTTCCTATGAGAATTCATCATATCTCTCCTCACTTTGTGGTATATGATATTTTGACTAGGTACATAAGTAATCAATCTTTTTCAATCTTTTTTGCCAAGTGTGGTGTTTTGTTTTTTTGTTTTTTTTTTTGATTTGTGCTCTATATTCTGTTGGCAGAGTGTGGTTTCTTTCATTGTCTTCTCTGCAAGGCAAAACTGATTTTGGAGTATTTACACTGAAGAAGCCAAATAGAGATGTATCTTTTTTTTATCCTCTTCAGCTTCCTCATGTGTTTGTGAACTGTGTGGAATACTTTACTTCACGACTTCTTTTAGAAGAAATTCTCATCCAGTTGCAAAGCGGTTCTTCTGAGACAGAACGGACTTCTCATGTGCCTTGTGATAATTTCAACGACTTTGTACGTCTGTTTAAACAAGCTGTTGCCAATCAAGAGCTTCAAGATCAAACATTATATATAGTAAGTAACTTAATTTATTGTTCTAGTTTCATTTTGGTTAAGAAGGTGTGAATAATTATCAATAATTTTTATGTGAAATGTGTGCATTATAGATCAGCTTTCACAAAATTTCCCTGTGGACCTAATTCAGAATCTGTTGATACTGGTTGGATTTTCTCCATTGGTTTACTGGCTTTAGATGGCATCCTGTATTCCTGATTTTAGAACTTTTTACACACAAAAACTATATAGCAAAACTAATAATGAACATAAATTATACTGCGTAGTTAAATTAGGTCTATAATAATAATACACAGTCTCTGAATATGCAGATCCTGTATTAGTTTTATAATTAGTAAGTCATGCTTATCTGTTTCTTTGTGAAGATAGCTTCACAAATGAGAAAGCAAAGGTAAGAAGGAGGGTAGAATTATGGAGCATGCAAATGACAAGAATTGGTTGGCTAGAATAGGTTCAAGTTAGAAGTTGTATTAAGGAACTAAAATGCATGATTTGCTCTGTAAAAGTGCTGTTGAGATCTTACATCTTCAACTATGCTTGTAGCCCTCAGAGACAAGAAATGTAGTTTTAAAATTAAGATGGTAAAAAAGGAAAAATGTGATTATATACTCAAGTGGGATAAACAGGCAGACCACAGGAAAAATAATCAGAATTTAGATCACAGAATTTAGATTGAATCAATGTAGTACTAGAATGCTAGGTTTTGTTGATTTGTTTGGGTTTTTTTTCTGTGAGAGTCTTAACTACATAAAGGACTCAAGATTTGCAGACATCTGTAACAGCATTTATCTTGCCAAGAGATGAAGATAGAAACAAATTTCAGGCATACAAGAGGTCTGAGGAAGGGGCATAGACTTTTCAAAGCTACTTTTTTTTCTAGCTCTTACTTGGCTGACAAAAATCTCTTATCCTAAAAATAATGAATGCCATAGTATTAATGATGTGTAACTGTATATATGCATTGTGGCCCTGCCAAAGACGTGGACTGAAATTTCAGCCCAGCAGTAGGAATTAAGGGTTTTTTTTAAAAATAGGTCAAATTTATTATTTAAAATACGTGAAAGTGATTCAAGATTGAAAGCTTAATGACCTTGAGTAATCACTCTGCATGTTTCTTACAGCAGTCAATGGGTAGACTGCTTTGTTTTTCTGCAGTCAAACAAGAAGTTAATAATTACACTGAACATTCTTCATTCTGTTTCACAAGTTATAGTTAAGTTTTATTTCCATTTAAAAATACCAAACCACTAAGTTAAATAGCTTCATATTATGTTTAGTGGAAACAGTACTATCTCACAATTACCTACAGCTCATAAGGTTAATAAATTTGACATACTACTTAAAAATTGAATGAAGAGAAAAATGTACCAGTACTTAAAACAGATAAGAAGTTATACTTAGATAATTCATTTTAATTTACTGTCACAAAAGTGGTATTGGCATCCTTCAACAATTCCATAAGTACAAAATTTAGCACTAAAATAACCTTTAGGGAATTTTACAAAATACTTTATATAGTAAAATCTTACTTTCAGATTAATATTTGAATTAAAAAGCTGTTCTACATCAGTAAAGAATGCTTCATGTGTTGAAGTATTAAATTAGTATTTCGGTTCTGTTCTGCATGGGAACAGACAGGAATGGGGGAAATCAATTCATGTATATTAACCTGCGTCATCTGGATTTATTGTAGAGTGGTTTAAATTGAGACTGATGGAAGACCAGCGTGCTGGTAACACAAATTGTCAATGCTAATTTATTCCATTTCATTTTGGTAGTAAATAATGTAATATTTCAGCCCAATTAACTCAGCAAATTAAGATAAATGTTTACTTTCAAGCAAAGGATTCTAAATATTTCTCTTAACCCAAGCATGGGTGCTGAATGATTGTGATTACTTGTGAAAAATGAATTTATTCATTCTAATTACCTGAAAAATTGGAACTGATATAACTTGTGGTCATTCATACATTTACAATGTCTACCACTTTACAGAAGTAACAAGATGCTGCTTTTAATATAAGTCAGCAGACAGTTCTAAAATGTATAGTTCTTAAAAAAAGCTGAAGGGTGATAAATCCATATGAAAACTAAAGAATAACATGTGGATTTATAGGCCTGTGGGTAGGCTGTTTCTGTGAATGACTTGACTTATTCCACAAGCCAGGGTCACAGTATGTTTTCTCTGCTGTAAGTAGAAACTCTGGTTTGTTCTGATTTAACTAAAAAGTAAAATATATAGGTCAAGACCTAGAAGCTTTGTGTTTGGTGCCTGCGTGTCACTGGGTCTAATAAGCAGTATTTTATTGGTAAAAATATGTAACCTCTATTTGGTCAATAATGTAAAGCAGCCTTCATCTCTGAAGTCATTTATTATATAAACCAAATGCAGATGTCAATATAAAATCGTATGTCCTATTGTAGTTTTAAATAAATTCCCAAGAAGGGTGAGCTATTATTGCAGAGATGCTGCTCTTTCAGGCTTTTTTTTTTTCCTGTATGGTGTGATTTTGAAATATGGTTTTCATAAAATGTTTATTGCTTGTCCACATAAAATTCTTTTTCTTACTGTGGGCAACAGAAATGATAGATGTCTTGATGTTTTGGTGTGGGGAAGAAATGTAAAAGGATAGAAAAAAACAATTTTCTAGGGACCTATAGTTTCTCTTTCAACAGCAGTAATTCAAAAGAAGTAATGAAATTCAGAATTTAGATTTATATTACTAGTAGTAAATAAAACACAAAATAAATGTGTTTCTATTCTCTTTTTTCATTCCTGTCAAGATTTTAAGTGTACTGGGAATATGAATTTTTTTGCCAAAGGATAGCCATGCATGTTTTCATGCTCCTATTTTTTTTGCTCTAGCCTCCAAAATGTTAGTTGTTTATTTCCTGTTTAAGCTATACCTATGCTACATATTTGTTAGTGCTGTGCCAGGTTTGCATACAATACACTAAACCCTGTAAATTTCTAGGCTGCAAACTATGGCATATATTTTGCTAAAAATTCACTTGCGTGAATTCTAGATGATAGCTAACTCTTTGAAAATGCCAGCTCTTATGTCTGAAAAATAATTTCATAGTGGGAAAGATAGCTCTCCTGCAATAAGCATGTTGCTATAGTGCTGCCGTACTACACATAATTTTTTAATCTAAGAAGAATTTTTGACAAAAATTGAGCTGTCAGTGGTTGTTAATGATATCATGGCTTTGTCAGTGATATTCTTTACTGGTGTACTTACGTTTTAATTCTTGCTGCCATAAGGCATGAGGTGTTGCTTGTCTGGGGATTGTATCTTTTTTTCTGGGCTTCCTGAAAGCACATGTGAATCAATTATCTCTCTAATTTTGCTTGTTTAAGGGGTCTTGATATTTAAGCGGTTTCTGCTGTCTGAGAGCCATTGGTGAAATGAGTTTCCAGCAGCGAAGAATTAAGTCCCTGTGAGAATGGAAGGTCACATTGTCTTTATAATAAGATCATTGCTTTCTTAAAAGGTACTGGATAGAGCGGAGCAACTGAGGGAAATGGAAGCAAATGTCCTGCCAGCTTTTCTTAGACTTCAAGAGTTGGTAAGTGGAAAAAAACCGTATGTTTCCTGCATAGTGAAAGTAACTGAACATGGTGTCTGTCCATCTAGGCTCACAGATCAAGATGAGTGATTCTTTAGATGAGAAAAGTTACACAATTAATTCCCCCTCTTCCCCCCCGATAATTAACTGACAGTGGTCAAAACTAGAAACCAAACCAAACATTGCCAAGTTTTTTTACACTCTTAATTTTTTTAAAATTCTGTTTAATAGTATCTTGTTTTGTGATATCTGATCTGTTGTAGATTATTTTGAGGCTTGTGTGAGATACATAGCTGTCTTTTCTAGAGTATTTTTGTTTTTAAGAAGAACGTGAAATTTTTGTACTCTTCATTTAAAGTTTTGTAATAATTGCAGAAAAAAAAAATTTTGGTCAGACTATAATCTATAAGGAGAAGCTTCAATAAAGCTCCTATTGGCTTGGTACAAATAAATAAATAAACCCCCTTTTAGAGTTTGTCAGATGTTTGTGTGGGAATCCAAAGTCTGCTTCTGAGTCTGCTGCTGATTCAGAGAGCTCGACCATGTTGTGTGAATTCAGCATCGGAAGCGTGAATTTGCGACTCGGGGAAACATTTTTTTTCCTCAAGCTTCTCCCATGTGGAACTTGACAACCTTGGGTGGTGACTGGCTTGAGGATGGTCAGAAGACCACCAGCAATTTGTGGCTGGAGCTGCACAGCTCAGCAGCTGCCAATGTGCTTTATGATGGCAGAGAGCTTTTTACACTTCTGCCGAAATTGTGCCACAGTATGTTTCTGATGGGAGTAAACCACTGTATCCTTCCCTCTCCCACTTCTTGAAGTATCAAAGCTTATGCCTTGGAATAAGGAAAAATGGTGCATTCTCTGAAAAGAAACTGAAGACAAAACCAGAAGATGGTGGTACTTTGAAATGTCTGAACATCTAAATAGCTTAAATTACGCTTGTTATCTCAAGACTTTTGTGTGGTACTCTTAATCTTCCGGTGACAGTGATTTCTCTATTTACTGAATGAAGACTGATTCACAGCTGTGTTCTTAATACTGGCAGCTGATGCATTTTCTGCCTCTTTATGTCTGTTTTGCCCATGTTGTGGATTTTGCTACCCCTGAAGCAAAAAAAACCTGTCTGGGAAGAGAGAAAGGAAGAAAACTTGAGCCTGTGATTGCTGTTCAGGGACCAAAACACCATAGGCTAAGACTTAAATACGCTAAAGAAACACCCTCAAATTAAAAAGTAACCTCCAAATAATTTTGTCAGCTTTCCTGAATGCTGAGAGTTGCTTAAATTCTGGACTGAGACTTTTTAAAACGTTGTGCAGCTGATGTTCAGAGTAATGTTATAGGAGCAAATCTACTGCATCACTTCCTTTGCTGGAGTGAAAGGAGACATGAAACTTCATTAGTAGTGAAAGATATCATGGGACTGGGAGATAGTTGGTGAAAATGGGTCATGGGATGCTTGATTTCTGTGAGGATCGTGGTGAGAAGTACTTAAGTTTTTCGTATTGGAAGGTCTGTCAGGAACTGAACTGGAAATACCTTAGTACTTTTCTCAACTAAAATACTAGGAAATCTGGGAGAGGAACACAATTGAAAGAAATCTATAGAAAAATTCTCTCTCTTGTTAAAAGAAAAAAAAAATTACATAAAAATAGAGAAAGAAGAAACAGGAAAGAATATAGGTGTGTGTCACTGGTCAGAAGTGGGAAGAGTAAGTAAAAGAAGATCCTCCCTGAATTTCAGGGAAGGGGAATAACATTTAGATTTTTCTTTCAAGTCATCCACAACTCATATTAAGCATAGCCAGTTCAATCAGGCTACTTCCTTTTATTTTCTTGAGGTGCCTTGATAGTTTTGAAATGTCTTTCTTGAAGAACCATATTTAAAAGCATCTTTTGTTATGCAGAATTTTTAGTATGTTTGCAAAAGCCTTGCAAGAAGGAAGAATGATATTTTCACAAATAGCTTCATATTAAAAAACTGATATATTGAAGGGTGACCAAAATAAGGAATTTTTTTTTTTAATATGCAGTGTTTTGTTTTTTATTGACCAAAACATCAAACTCAAGGCAAGTATATTGCCGGTTACAATGTGGTTAAAAGGAGTATGTTACTATGCACAGCCTTTATTGGTAACTAGTTAAACAGTTGGTAGAGTACACAGTTAACACTATGTTTTTGTTTTGGAATGTTTTTTGTTTTTCTTAAAGACCAGCTTACCTTCAAAATAAAGTACTAGATAGCTTGGTTTCAGAAAGCACTGGGCTTTCTTTCACTTCTTAACTCTTCCTGTTTGTTCTGAAACTCTTGGTTTCATAGAATCATAGAATGGTTAGAGTTGGAAGGGACCTTAAAGATCAAGTTCCAACCCCCCTGCCATGGGCAGGGACACCTCCCACTAGAGCAGGTTGCTCAAAGCCCCATCCAGCCTGGCCTTGAACACCTCCAGGGATGGGGCATTCACAACTTCCCTGGGCAGCCTGTTCCAGTGCCTCGCCACCCTCACTGTAAAGACTTTCTTCCTAGTATCTAATCTAACTCTCTGCTCTTCCAGTTTAAAACCGTTGCCCCTTGTCCTTTCATTACACTTCCTGACAAAGAGTCCCTCTCTGGCTCTCCTGTAGGCTCCCTTCAGATATTGGAAGGTCGCTATAAGGTCTTCCTGGAGCCTTCTCTTCTCCAGGCTGAACAACCCCAGCTCTCTCAGCCTGTCCTCATAGGGGTGGTGCTCCATTGCTCTGATCATCTTCGTGGCCCTCCGCTGGACCTGTCCCAGCAGGTCCATGTCCTTCCTGTGTTGAGGACTCCAAAGCTGGACACAGCACTCCAGGTGGGGTCTCACAAGCACAGAGTAGAGGGGTAGAACCACCTCCTGCGACCTGCTGGCCACACTTCTCTTGATGCAGCCCGGGATGCAGTTGGCTTTCTGGGCTGCCAGTGCACATTGCTGGCTCATGTTGGGTAATTTGGTTTAATTACCAAAGTAAAATGCTGTCTTAATTTTGGGAGTAAAGGATGGAATCTACTTGATAACGTGTAGTACCAGAGCTCTATCACCCCACAAAGCACATCAGTGAAATGGCAAGGGGTGCAGAGAAATCTCATGTAGTTATGAAAATCTGCAAGTGCATGAGCTTCTTGATTAGGCCAGCTGAAGCTTTATGAAGCTTGTAATTTGTGTTAAACTTCAAATTTGATGATTTTATGGAACAATAATAATTTTTCTCACTGCTATTGTAACATGTAATTTTTTTCTCTGTCACTCTTTTTTTTCTTTTTTTTTTCTTTTCCTTCCCTGTGTAGACTGACAGAAATGTGACAGTTGTCCTGCTCAGTGAAATAGTATGGGAACTGTTCCGTCCAAGTACTGGATGCTTTGAACCATTCACTTTGTATTTTCCTGATTACAGCATAGGTAAACTAATTCTTCAATCTGCTTTTCGGGGGTTGAGTAATACTTTGTCAAACAACATCCAAATGTTTTTTCCATGTTTGTCTGTATGCTTTTACAGAACACGGAATATGTAATAGCTACCGGAATGTAAAAAGTCTATATTCACACAACCTCTAAAAGACTTGTCTTTTTCCACGTGCCAGAATGTCTCAAAGCAACATTTTGGTTCCATTCTGTTTGCTGGTTCTTTTAATCAGTGTAAGTTTTAGTGGATTTTGGTTATTTAGTGAAGATTATAGTTTGTTTTTCCGTTTGACTTGTAAAATGTGGTCAGTTTATTAAGTTACCTTTAGCAAAACTTATTTTTGTTTAAACAGGACACCTACAGAAGATCTTGTCTCAGAATCATCCCCCAGAATATTCTGCGGATTTCTATGCTGCATATATCAATATTCTGCTTGGTGTCTTCTACATGGTCTGTAGGGACTTGAAAGAACTTCAGCACCTGGTGAGATGGGCTCCCTTAGAGTTGTTTTGTTTTGTGGTGGGTTTTTGCCAAATAGGCTCTGAAAGTCTAGATATATTGTTGAAGATGGTGTTAAACCACAACATATGGACAAAGAGAAAATCATAGAAAAGTTTGAGTTGGAAAGGACTTTTAAAGGTCATTTAGTCCAACCCCTCCTGTAATGAGCAGAGGCAGGTTGCTTAGAGCCCTGTCCAACTGACCTAGAATGTTTCTAGGGATGGGAAAACACTGTTCCAGTGTGTCACCACTGTTAGCATAAAAATTTTCTTCCTTATATATAGTGTAAATCTGCCATCTTAAGAATGTGTTAGCTGAAAATACAGTTTCCATGAAAATCCGTAATAAAGATTGCAATTCTTTTGGTGGCTGTAAAGTTTTCCATTGCTATGTAATTGTCTGGTCAAAGGCAACAACAGCTGCACTAATGAGATGCCAGTCTTCGTGTGGTTCACCAAGCCTAGAACTTTTGTTGGGGTTTTTGAGCTCAAGCTGTTCCTAGATATCAGAGAGTGACTGAGAAGACCAGGCTACCTATTTTCACCTGTTGGGATAAGGAGATAAGTGTGATGAAACCTTTTAAGCCTACTGATAAGTATAGTGGAAGCAATTGCTGCAACTGCAGCAGTTTTTGAAGGGCAACTCCATTACGTATTTGGTAATGAGCTTTTTGTTGTTAGTTGCTTGCAACTCAGTCTGAGGCAGTAACAGTTATGATTTCACTCTTTCAGGCAATGGTAGGCCTCACTGTGCTTGTTTTCTGTTCAAGTTCTTTTTTTGTGTGGTTACGTGACTTTGCTCTCAATGCTACCTTCTTGCTCTCATGGACTTCTGTGTTTTCACTTGATTTGCGTCCTACAGAGGATTTTAAGGTAATCGAGCAGCTACAAGTCAGATCTGTTGCACAGTTTTACAGAAACATAGCATATTAATTTGGCTCAAAGGCCTAGAGAAGCAAGAGTTGACATAAGTATTTTCTTTGTATTTCTTTTGAAATTAAGAATACAATATGTAAGTCACAGTTCCTGCAATATAGTCATGCCTGAGGGAAGAAAAATGTATTAAAGATACTTGAAAAAGAAGAGTTTTAACCATGTATCAGTTGAAGAATGTGATAGCTAACAAACTAACAGAAGAAAAATAAAAATTACTTGACTGTGATCTTCGCATAAGAAAACGGAACAACAATAACCATTGTTGCTCATCATATTATTATTTAAATAGCTGTACTGTGTACAAGGAAATTTTACAAGTTTGAAGTGATCAGTGGTTATGGTCAGTGAACAAATCAGTGCAGGTGAGATGATCCGAATGTCCTGCCTGCACTTCCATCAGGAAAACATAGCTAAACTTCAGCTTAACTGATCTGTTCTTATATTTAAATGATACTGCTGAAATCTGATGAAGACACAAATAGGAACTGGGGTCACTTGTTCTTCTAGACACATGCTTGAGATGTTCTACTTATCAGAATAATTTCATTAGCTTTAGATGCTCTGTTTGTGTGTGTGAATTACCAACATTGTGGAAAGATTTGCATAACTGGACCCTAAATTCTTTTTGTGTTTGACAAGTCTCTTCTGTAGAAGGTAATGACAAACACATACAACTGCCTGTAGGCTTCTGAACAGCTCCACAGTGTCTAATACAGACTTTTAATGTGTATGTTATTATGCATGATTACTAATAAGACATTCTGGAATTATATTAGTTTTATATGTGGAAGTTATTGCAATGAGTTCTGTATAGTAGTATAGAGATTTAATAAGGTGCAGTAGGACAAAAGAAGAATGAAATGTGTTATTTTACAAAATTCTGTGTGATACTGATTTAACGATTTTAGAAAAAAATCTAGATTACAACCTTGTCAAAAATCTCTCAATCTTACCTTAGGCAAAAGGAGTTTGTTTGAATACAGAATGTGTTAGCAGGGTTTGGTGGTTATTTTTTGTTTGTTTGTTTTAAATATTTTCTCCTTGTGTGAGTATATATGGCCTGCTTTTAAACATGCTGGACTGCTCCTGAAACGGAAAGTTTTTATCTGTAAAAAAAGTTGATGAATACATTTTTTATTGCATTTATAATGTTTAATTACTATGTTGCTTAAAAAAAATAATGAAACCCCTGGGTATAGTAAACAGATTTTGCTGAGATCAAAACAGAGTAACTGTGATAGATTACTTCTGTTTGTATTTTAATCTACAGAAATGTTGTGACATTTTACAGTACAATGTTTGGAAGCAAGCGATGTAATTATTGACTGAAAAATAATTCAGTGGTTTTTCAAAGTAATGAATTACGCTGCATGTTACGTGCTGTAGCTAGGTCAAATATATAGTACCTTTTTAATATGTTGTACTTTCTATTTTCTGTAGGCAGCACTCAATTTTTCTAAATACTGTGAACCTGTGGTCCGCGGAGAAGGTAGGCTTCTGCCTTTAATTTCAGCAGGTGTATGAGAGTGCAGGTGCCCTCCTGTAGGTTTTGTGGAGGACTTTGCTTTGATCCTCATTGTGTTGTGACCATTTCTGTGGTCGCAACAGCATTGCTTATTCCAGTTGCACCCAGTAGGTAGCATTTCCTGCAGCAGCAGTAGCTGACACTTGTTGGTGATGTTTTATGGGAATGAGATGGAAATAACATGAAGGTTTGCTTCCTTCCTTTAAACATTTCTCCTCACACAACCACCAGTGCAAAGTAATGGGATAAGTCGTTTCTCTGTCAAGGCTAAGAAGAGAAAATGAGAGCAGAGATTCTGCCAAACTGACCCAGAGTATCTCAGAATAACTACAGAGAAACAGCCTTGTGTGGTACCATGTGCTTGCAAATCATAGATGGTGCATCATTCTAATAACTGCATTTCAGAGTCAGGGTGTTAGACTTACTATGTCATGGCTGTGGCTGTTCGGGTGTCAGGGATAAGAGTTTTAGTGTTGTGTGAGTTAAATGTTTAACAAAGTTGATTTTGTCTTGGTGCAGCAAATGAACGTGACACCCGCAAGCTCTGGAAAAATATTGAACCTCATTTGAAGAAGGCAATGCAGACTGTTTATCTCCGGGAGATATCCAGGTAGTTTGGGGGGCGAGGGCCTGTTTGTTTTGTTGATGCTGCTGTTTTTAACAAGCTTGCTTTTGAAATATTTACTCTTCCAATTATGTTTCATGGCTAGTGTTTCTGTTTTGCTAGATAGAGTCTTTTTTCTTTAATGTGCATTTCTTTCTTGCCGTATAAGGTTAGAAATAGAGTATCTCAGGATGGAATTTTTAAATAAAATTGTATTTGTAGTATATAAAATGTTTAATAAGTAAAGCACTGGCAGCAGGTTGAATCCTCTTTCTCACTGGCGGTCATGCAGATAGATCCATTTTCTGTCGTGTATGTAACAGCCAAGCATGGGAATCCATCACCAGAATATACAGATACAAGTGTGTATTAAACTGTAAAGTTGACTTGTCAGATCTTCACTGTACTAAGGATGCACGCAAGCCTCAAGATTCTGATGGGACATGACAGAATTTGAACATCTGTGTTCCTTAGCTTTGTTTAGTAGATCTAGGTTTGCACGTTTACTGTGCTTTCTGACCCCTTGTTTTCTTGTCCAACGGCAAGATTTTCCTTATATGGAATTACCCTTTTGGACAGCGTTAGAAGCTGGTGTCTTGCTAATGGGCTGAGTTTTTCTTGGTATGGTTTTAGATTCCTTGTTTCTTTCTTAAGTTGCCAGACTGCTAGAAAAAAGATGGTGGTGTTCATTTTTAGTGGTAATAACCTGCTCAGATTAATGTCTTCTCTGTCTTTAAGATGAGTGATTCTCATGTTACATGGTGTGAAGAGAGATAATTCAGTAGTGTTTGATTTCTTTATCTTGATAAAAGCATAATGATTTCTTTCCTTTGAATGTCATTGATGCTATAGGGTATTCTGGTAACTCAACCTGGGTGTATAGTAGAAATCTTTGCTAAATGTTTTGGAGAAATGATTGTTCCTTCAAAAAGATAATTGATTTTGTTCTATATAAGCTAGACTTCACTGTACAATGAGATATTATTCTATTTGCCTCAAATATGTATTTCTACTCAATATTGATCTTCATTACGCAGTCTACATGTTGTGTAATTGCCTATTATAATTAGGGTGTAATATAAAATTATGATATAAAATAGCTTATGGATTGTTTACAAATAACTAGTTTTCCCTCTTTACAGTTTTCTTTGATTATAAATTTGAGCGTTACTGGGGTTTTTTTGTAATAAATTTCAGCTTTCTGCATAATAGCTCCAGGATTTCCCTCTGTGTACCAGTAAATGCATGAGAAATTAAAATGACTATATCATTTTTTCTGGCCACAGGACTGTAGTTACTCTGGGGTTTTCTTCAAGTTGTAAGTTAAAGCAGTAGAACTTCGGTATTGGCTGTTACACTGCCTGAACTGAGATGAAAATGAAACTTTTTTCTACTTGTAAAATAGACATTGGATAAAAAATTTGCTGATTTATAATTTGATTAATCATTCATTAAAATTTGAGTATTTTATCAGCTCTCATTAAATTGTTTTCATACGTTTTATGGCTTATGGCTGATAAACCCTAATACATGATAAGTAAATCTCTGGATTTTAGTTGAGGGACTGTTCATAGAGAACTTTAACAAAAAATAAAATCACTGGTGCTTTAACGAAGCTGTGTTTTTATCCCCTTGTGGTATATAAAAAGGTAATCTGAAATCATGACATCTCTAACAACGTCATTCCATAAGGGAAGTTTTGAAGTCAAATTTTTTGCTATTGTTTAGGAAAACACCAGACTACTTGCAGACATTTTTCACTGACAAAATGTTCCATGTTTGTTTTCAAAGGTTTTCAGTTGAGTGAATATTACTTTGTTTTTTATGTAGACTTCAAAATTACATTATGAAGTAATTATAGGATTGTGCTCACTAGCATAAACAGTTATTAAGCAGATTAAAAAAATAATCAAAACTATCAGTGTTTTTACTTTTTATCCAATTCTGCATTGTTCTTGAAACTTAGAACACTATTGATATTTGCTTTAATGGTGGTAGTTGGATGGTAAGAAATTGGTATTTTACAATTAGCTTGTGCTCACTTTTATACCTTACTATGACTACTTCCTACAGTTTTTTCAAGTACACATAGTCTGCACATGACTGAAACTTGTGTGCAGGTAATAAGACTTGGTATTTTTGATTACTCTCTTACTGTATCCTAGCCAATGTTATGAAATTTACATATATACCAAACAGGTAGTTTTCTCTAAAAGGCTAACAAACACTTCATCTTTATATAGTTGCATTATCTGTCTTTTAGCTCACAGTGGGAGCGCTTGCAGCGTGAGGATGGAGAACCTGGGCAGCTGAAAGGTATGGGATACAGTAACTCTGTAGAGGCTTGTAATGTGAAACGTGTACTTTCCAGATTGATTTGGTCGCTGTTATCTGATAATGTGTGAGTGAAATTAACATAGACGTGGCTGCCTATTAGCATTCAGGTACAGTTCAGGCTAATCATGTTTTTTGAGGTGTTCTACGAAGGACTTTAGCTACTTTTTCCCCTAGCACGTATCCTAGGAGTAGTCTTTCCAAAGATCCCTTGTGGGTAAAAGCAGGTTTCTTTAAATCAGTATTTCTTACGTAAGAATGGAGGAGGAACAGGCTGAGGCCTGACGGTCAGACCTTTATGTGCCAACTGGTAGAATTGTCTGAGTGGGGAGAAGGGAGTGTTATACCTGTCGCACTGGATTAGCACATTCCTACACAAAACAGGTGTCCTATGTCCTTATTTCTTGGTGAAGACAAATGTCAGAATGGCAAGAATTCTTGCTATTCTTACGTTGGAGGAGTACAGCTTTGCCATATTTTTTTTTTGACTTTCAGTCCCATCTAAAGTATAATCTCAGTATTACTAGTCAGCATTCTTTTGCAATTTAGGAAGGATTACAAAAGCATTTTCCTGGTGCTGTCAGTTGGTCATGGTCTTTTGACCAGTTTTTAGTTTGGGGACACTTTTTCCACATTATCCATCATGAAAAATATTTTCTTCTTTAGATAGTAGGTAAAATAGTCACGTTTTAGAGTGGTCTTAAAGTAACCTGAGTCATCGTGTGGTTTCCTATATTTGTTGTATTATCAGTAATTTTTTAAAACATTGTTGACCAAAGGAGTTTGATTCAATGTGTTCTTATTGAACTCCCTCCTTCTGTGCCCAGAGGACTATGAAGTACTTTTGTACCTGACAACCCCAAAAAGGGAGACTTTATTTAAAACACATTTTCTAGAATTTTGAGGAATCTGTGGTAGGAAAAATTGTCTGCTTGGTAAACAGCATTTGATAATAACATGCCTAAAAAGCAATTATAAAATTTTTTACTGTGGATGTAATTAAAAAAATACATTATGATTAAGCAATTGCATGATGCAATATTGGCAGACCAGAAGAATGGGATAGGAACACATATTTCTGTTTTAAACTAAATTGTGTATACGTAAGAGTTTGTTTGGTGTTGCATTTTGTAATGAACATGCATTATGAAATAGTTTCTTGATTGTAAATGAAAGCTAAAACTGCTGTCCTTTTGTGCCAAGGTGAGAGGAAATTATTACTAGCTATGGGATGTTTCTCATCACACTGGGAGCTCTGAATCTTGACTTTTAAGCATGTTTAATTCCTTGATCCTTATTTGCTGATATTTGTGGATTACAGCATAAGGGTACAGATGTTTCACAGAACAAGAAACGGCTAAAGTGAAAACCTGTAAGCAAAGAAGGCACAAGAGGTGACCCTTTAGTGGTCTCCATAGTTAGACAACTGATGGAGTCAGGTGGTTTAATCATCCTATTCATATGCATAAGCTGTCCAAAAGAAGCAGCTATGGTGACAAGAGCAGGAGAATGTAAAGGGGAAAAATACAAAGTAAAATTAAAAAGTGGGAAGGAAAATACTCAGTAGACTGTAGTTCTTGAGTGTTTTAATGCGTGAGACTTTAATCTTAATGAAGTGTACATGTAGCAGGCTAGGTCAACTGGATCGAGTTTAAAATTTTGAAAACATTTTCTCTAGGAATAAAACCGTGGCTGGAAATTGTGAGATGCTGAACTGTTTCTCAGAAGTGCAGCACTGCTGCTTTCTCCACTGTGCCAGCCCTGTTCCTGGCTGAGCTGTTTGGTTGGGTCTTGGAGAAACGCTTTGTAATGGTTTTTAACTAAATCGCTTCATCTGCCCTGTTTGCTGGAAAAAGTACTGTCAATGAAATTAGCCTGAAATTTTATTTTTTTGAAGGAGATCACTTCTTAGTGATTTATGAATTTCTGATGCTTCAGATACAGTTTCTGAGATGAGTCCATGAAGAGTTCAGAATGCTAGTTTTGTTTAGCTTCGTGCTGTTCCTTAGCCTTTCAGATTTTGTATCTATGATAGTGTTGTTGAAAGGACCTGCACTCATTTAGTTACGGAGTGGAACAGGAGAAAAGAAAAAGAAGAAGAATGCAAACAAGTAATTTGAAGTTTGTGGATGTTCAGAGTGGTTTCTGGTGACTCATAAAGTCTTTATTTTGTAGGACTTTCTGCACATACACATGTGGAACTTCCTTATTACTCCAAATTTCTCCTAATAGCTGCTTACCTTGCCTCCTACAATCCTGTGAGGACAGATAAGAGGTTCTTTCTTAAGGTAATGAAATTTTTTTTCTCTTGGTGCTGCTTACTGGATTCCTGCACATTGAATTTCCTAGTTTAAAACTATTCATTTTGAGTTCTGTTTCTGCTTGTGGTTCATTTGATTTGCCTAGAAGTTTTTCTGTATATCACATATTGTGGTTGGTAATGATCACCTAGTTATTATTAATGTCTAATAAACCCAACTTCATGTCAAAACATGCATAACACTGTTAGAGCACAAGGATTGTGCTTTGTTTTTATTAGGTGTTACAGCTCCATTTTGTAAAGATTTTAGTGGAATTTCTGCGGTGTCTGCAGGTAGAAGCCAGACTTAAATTTCCAGAGTAAAATATGAACCTCAACAGTATATTTCGCTAAGTTAGCCCTTAGTGAGGGAAGATGACATAGTGCACTGTTAACTTAATTTCAAGCTTCTGAAACAGAAATTTACAAGCAGTTGCTTTTGCAGAAGATGTGGTTCCATTACCTGGCACCTGTTGTGTTGAAGTGACGGTAATGCATGTTTTAGGATGAATGGGCCAAACACCATTTTCTTTTAGTTCTTGCCACGGACATTGGACATGTTGAATTCTGGTTTTCTTTCTTTTTTTTTTCCTTTGGGCTATGTTATGATCGTGCTGCAAATAAATGCTGCAGTACTGTAGTTTGTAGTCTGTCTCTTTCTTACCCAGGATCTTCATGCTCCTTGAGCCTACCTAATTGCATTGTTTTTGAGGCCTTAATTTGACAAAATGTAGGGAGGAAGACAGATATCAGAAAAGTGATAGGGCAATTGTGCTTTCTAGGCATTTTACTGACTTCAAAGTTTTCTACATTAATATGTGTGTATTAATGTATGCATGTGTGTATAAATTTATGGTATTCATGATAGATAGGTGTGAACAATTGAAAAAAATGAGAACAAGACAAATTTGTAAAAATATGCTTGTTTTCTTCTTTCCTCTTGTTTTGAGAAGTTACTTCAGTTCCTAGTGATGATTTACTAGTACATTATTAGCTTAAATATGGGGTTCATGTTTCTGGTATGATCTTACATTGAAAGCTGTAGGTATTTTACCCTTCTGTCTTGTGCTTTCCTGAGAAGTGTGGAGGATTACTTGTAGTAAGTGCAGATTGACAAGTTTTCTTTATGGACAACCTTTGTTCTTTTTTGCTTCTCCAAAACAATTTCTTTGCAAGAAATTTATTTGCTGGAGCAGTGTTTTTTCCCAGGTTTTTCCCTATCAGTCTTGGAACTCAAAGAAACAGGAAAGCTTGCAAGAGTCAATTCAGTAAAGCATGTTACCAAAAAGTGCCACATCCTTCTTGTTTGTGTTAACTGAACAACCTTCTCAATTTACTTTTTTTCCTTTCTCCTTTTTTAGTATCTCTGATGTTATTTTCCTCTCTTGCACATGAACCCTACTGAACTTTTTTACGATAAACGTGAACTTCTAAGGTTTTTGAAGCAGGGACTGTGAAGGTATTTCAATCAGTGATATCAAGGATTTTTCCCAAGAATTGGTGAAGCAGGACAAGTTACCATTCTTGCTGTGCATATCATCTGATAGCACCTGATGCAGGGATAATTGCTATGGCGAATTGCAGAAATAGCTGTATGTCAAAGCCCAACAAAACCAACACTTCTGCGAGAGTGTTCAAGCTGAATGTTTTTATGAGTGATGTGGACTGTGAAAATAGAATATGGTTTTCATGGGTTTGCAGTCAGATTCAGAGCAGATTACTGAGAAATATCTTCTGGAGTGATTTAACTAAGGACTGCTAGACAGCAAAAGGGATGCAAACAAAGGGATAGTCATTGAGCTGCTAATCTGAGGGCTATACTACAGCTAAAGATAAAGTCACAGTTTGTGGCAACCTGGAATGCTAACAGCCTGATAAAGCAATGAATTAATAATTGGCAGTGCTGCTTTTAGTTATGTGAAAAGTCAAAAGCTGAAGGACATGGACCTGATGGAGTGGGTCCAGAGGAGGGCCACTAAAATAATCAGGGGGTTGGAGCACCTCTGCTATGAGGACAAGCTGAGGGAGCTGGGGTTTTTCAGCCTGGAGAAGATGAGGCTCCAGGGAGGCCTAATAGCAGCCTTCCAGTACCTGAAGGGGGCCTACAGGAAGGCTGGGGAGATTCTGTTTACAAAGGCCTGCAGTGACAGGATGGGGCAATGGCTTTAACTTGGGAAAGGGCAGATTTAGATCGGATATTAGGAAAAAGTTCTGTACTGTGAGGGTGGTGAAGGACTGGAACAGGTTGCCCAGGGAGGTGGTTGAGGCCCCTTCCCTGGAGATATTCAAGGTGAGGCTCAACAAGGCCCTGGGCAACTTTGTCTAGTTGGGGGTGTCCCTGCTGAGTGCGGGGAGGCCGGACTAGATGACCTTTGGAGGTCCCTTCTGGCCTGGGCCATTCTATGATTAAGTGAAAAATATGAAGTTGGTTTTGAAAGGTAGTCTTTAAAACAAAAAAAGAATAGCAATCTATATGAAGTGTTCAATTTATCATTTTAATAGAAAACAGGAATAAAAAATAGTTGAAAACCAGCTCTGAATTTCATTTGTTTCTTTGTGCTTGCACAGAAATAGAGCACCTGCTCACTTGCTTTGAAACACTTTTGATATAACTTAAATATAGCACATGGAGATCCCAGCATAACCTTTAAAATGCATGAGTACAGTTAGTAGTGATCCATCACTAGCATGGTATGTAACCTCGGGCTTGATCCCTTTCCCCTCCAACAGGTCTCTATTATCACAGCTGTCCTCCCTTTGAGGCATGATAAAAAGATTACTTTGCTGTCTCTTAAGTATGTGATACGTATTAATTGAACAAACTAATTTACTTTATTCTGGCAAATTATTTAAAGGAAACTTACAGCTCTGTCTAATATTAAGCTCTTTAGAAGTCAGTCAGGAAATGCCACAGTTACTGACTGTGAGATCTTGACGTGGCTGGGTACTGAGGTCCACAAATACTAAGAACAAGACTTTAAACATTAAAATGAAAAAAAAGAATGCCTTCACTAGAGATATTTTTTCACTGAGTGATTGAGCATGCTTATATGGTATACTTATTAATAAAGTATACCTCTCAAGGCTGTGGAAAAGCTGATCAGGTGATATTTTGAGAAATAGCACTTAACTATATTTAAAGCACTTAACTATGTTAACTATCCACATCTCCACAAATGTTACATCATTTATGCATGTCATCCTTCATGTCTGGCTTTGTTGCGTTTTTTTAGCTTTTTCTACTCATTCATTCTTGTTTATTATATTTGTGTCCTTGTCTTGCCCTCATATCGTCAGTTGAGATCCAAGAACACTTGATATTTTCTTTGGACAGCCCTTCCTTTCTTAAGGCTGCTTTAAAACTTTTAAAATATGTTCTTTTTTTTTATTATTATAATTCTTTTTCTTTCCTCCTTTTCTCTTTGTCCTTTAGCTCCTGCACCTTGAGCTGTCTTTGTATTGTATTGATTTACTTTGTGGTTGTCATTCTGCCAACTTGCATGCCATCAGAATTCTAAAATGGAGTAGACAAATGATGAAAATTCAGATGGATTTTATGCATGGATACATTTTAAAAATGACATGGCCATCATTTAAACTTCTCTGGAAAGAGAAAGAAATGAAGCATCTGTCTTTTTTCATTAGATGAGGAGGGTAGAAGGAGGATGGTGCCATGAAGTCATATTAAAAACAAATTTTTACTGCCTCTTCTCATCAGTGCCTGATTAGATCAGAAAAAATAATTATGCACGTCACCAAAAAGTATTAGGGTGGGGTATTTTGTGATTGCAACACTTGGGACATAATGAAGGAAGAAGTAAGCAAATGTAATTTTAGGAATTCTAGTAAGAAGGATTGCTGGTAACATCAGAAGCAAATACTGGAGGTGTAGTAAAGAAGCAGACCGAGACTAGCGTACTACCACATGTAGTGTATGATTCTTTGTTGACTGTTTTGATTCTGTCTTCACTATAGGAGGAGCATAAAATAATTTATATATTTGCTCTTATCTGTTGCTTACAGCATCATGGGAAAATTAGGAAGACCAACTTTAAGAAGAAACATGAAAAGGTATGTATTATCCTTCGAAGCTGAGCTTGGCAGCAAATATTTTCTTTCTACTGTACTGCTGTTTTTGCCTCATTGTTTACTGCAGAAACAACAGAATTGCGTAAATTACAATTATTACATTTGTTTCATATGGTAGAAATTTTTGTATGATACACACATTTTTATTTCATTGAAATTTAACTGTAGCATAAATTTGTCTCTTAAAGCCATATTTTTGTGTAGAACAAAATGTGCATAATAAAGCTAGTTAAAGGACATCATACACGGAAGAGCCAGATATCAGAATTTCTCTCAAAGATAGTAGAGTAGTAGGTGGTTAGTAGTCTTGAAAGTCAAATCACTTTAATTCCCAGAGATGCAGTGAGGTATAAGAGCTTAAGTTTCTGTGTTGAAGCTGGGGAAATTTGCACCCCTGTCTATTGTTTAGGATTCCATCAGACTATTAACTAACCTTTTCATGGTTATAAATAGCTAAAAATAATTGATTTCAGTGGAGGTGTAACAGTTTTTACTGACAGAAGCATGATGCGTTAGGAAAAGCAGATACCTGTATTTGCTGTGTATTTATATCTGTACTGTAAAAAGATAAATCAAATTTTAACATTTGTAACTTGTGACTTATTTTTAAACAAATCTGTAAGTGAAGAGCAGTGCAGACAGCGCTAAATCCCTGTTGAAACAATCATTATATGCTTTTCTTCTCTTTGCTAAAGGTAGTGTAAATAATATGAGAAAAAAATTGAATATGGTACTTAGCCTAATAATCCTTTGCTTCTGATCCTGCCTATAGCTTTTTCCCTAATTTTTCCCCTGCCCTCCCCAGGAAGACAGAGTCATTGACTATCCAAAGTCTTTTTTCCAAGTTCTCTTGTTTCTGTGGGGGCGCAGTTTTTGGAATCATAAAGTCATAGA
>VXAK01012864.1:2920-68261 GCA_013399435.1 Arenaria interpres
CCGGCGGGATCTTTCGGTCCGGCTGCTCCCCTAATTTTCTCACGGGTGGACTTTCAGGTAACTCCTGTGGGTTGCCCACGACCTGCCTTGGGTTCTGCCTGTGCCTCTGAGGGTGATGGGGAGGGAGGAGGGTGGAGGGGGAGCGGGGAGGAGCGGTACCCCCCGAGCATCCCCTGCGCCCGGTGGTGAATGGAACTGTGGCTGTCTCCTGCCTGCCCTCCTGCTGCCAGCCATGGTCCTGGGGGAGACATGCCGGGGACGGGACACAGGGGATGGCATGGCATAGGTTCCTTTTCCTGTGACCTGGGGTGACAGGGCTTTGCAAAGTCTCCTCATGTGGCTCCTGTGGGTGCCCCAAGAGCTGCGTGCGATAACAGTAGCCAAGTCAGCACGGTGCTTGTGAAATGAGGGGGAAAGAAAAAAAGAAAAAAAAACAAACATGGACAAAACAAAAAAAAAAGGTAGGAAGAACCAGAAGAAAAAAAAAAAGAAAAAAGAAAAAAGAGAGTCTTGCATGCTGCCTCTTTGTACTATAGAAACTGGGGGTGTGACTGAAGATCCAAACCACCTACACCCCGGGATGCTCCAATCGCTGCCTGAGTGCTCTGCACAGCTCCTCCCCTCTCCTTTTGGCTGAGCAGAGACCTTCAGAGAAACTGCCTGCTCTGGCTCATACAGACTGCAAGATATAAAAGCTGTGAGCAGCTCCTGGGGCCAGAAGCTTCAAAAGCAGCAGAGTTTTGTTCTTTGGGGGTTTGTAATAAGAGACACTCCTTCACAAAGGTTCACATCATCATATAGGAGAGTGCTATATATACTGGGAGAACAATAGACTGTATTCTTCTTTTTTTTTTTTTCTTGGTATTATCCAGAGGTAAGCCATTCAGCTCAATAAGTTTGCTTTGCATGCAGTTTTACCAATGCTCATCACATTTTGCTGAAGTTAAGATTTGAATGCTATTTCTGAGATGCCCTGCTCTCGTGCTTGATATGTTTTCTTTTGCCTACTTACTAGTTTATCTGTGCCACATTGTGTCAGAACAATCCATGCATATAGGAGGGGCATAGCCTGGGATGTATTTTTCATTTTCAGTGGAAAGCATTCCCTGAGGTTTCTTGCAGCCTTCCATTTAAGATTTATAGTGTGGTTTTATGGAGTGACTGGTGTGATAGCGCTGTCACTATTTCAGGAATCCTACTAGCTCTCATCATGTAATTCATGGGATAATGGTATTTCATTTGGTGTGTTTGTAGTAAGAACATATCACTGAATGATAATGTGGTTATGGAAAATTGCTCGGTAACACGTTCTGGCTGGATTGTTCTTATGATTGGGCTAAGAGACAGAAATCATGTTTCTGGTCAGAGCCTACCAGCTCACTTTGCCTCGCTACCCGGATGTACAGAATCACATCTTTGACATCTTCTCTCCTACAGATCTGTTCTCTACTGTCCTGACTTAAAGCAGAGCACCTCTGCGGCCCATCTCTCTCCTTTGGCCCCCAAAATGACAGTAGTCACTGCAATCAGTTGTGCTTTCCTATTTTCCATTCTCTGTGAAACAAGTGCATTAGTGTTACCCAACTCCACTGACCTACTCCTGTCAGACAATAATTTCACTGACATTGAGACAGCTTTGGCAGCTCATCTGGACTCTGCAAAAATTCCCAAAGCCAGGCGGAAGCGCTACATTTCACAGAATGACATGATTGCTATTCTTGATTATCATAATCAAGTCAGAGGCAAAGTCTTCCCACCTGCTTCCAACATGGAATATATGGTAAGTGAACTTTGTTTATTTCAGAGTAAAACAAACCCTACGTCAGTGATTTCATTTTCTTAAACAAATTGTGAGGGTTCAGTTGACAAATGATTTTTAACTATTATTGCTTACTAAAATGTTCTTTCTTTCTGGTTTGTTTTTTNNNNTTTTTTTTTTTTTTTTTTAAAGTTGCATTAACTTAAGCAAGCAAAAGCTAAATACTGGGCTCTGAACCTTTTACTTGCCATGTTGAAATTTTGATTTCTGTGAGTAGCCCTGATGAAGCTTCTGGCACTCAAGTAAATGAAGTTATGAGCTAAGTGCTTGCTGGCCTGAGGAACAGTATGTGGTCACAACATGTGATCCCATGTGTTTAAAGAGCTAATCGTTAATAGTCCCATTGCTTTTGTGGAGTACACTGAAAGCCATTGCCCTGATGTATGCAAAAAGGGAGCCAGTGACTATTTCTGATTTCTTTCACATGTAATACTTTCAGAGACAATGTGGTAAAACTGTGTTTGCAAAGTCATTCATCTGATGCACTGTGTTTTACTTACTGCATATTGTTGGTGTGCACTTAATACTTTAATTTTTCCATCAAATACAATGCTGCTTTTAAAAGTTTCTTTAGTATATGGGATTTCTGTGTGCTCACAGTGTTATATTTATGGCAGGTACCTTTCCCTTTTATTGGCAAATACTCAATACGTGAATTATCTGTTCCTGCAGGTATGATAAGGTTATTCATTCGTTGTGATTTCATACTTGGCACTACTGCCCAAAGCAGCGTGTTTGCTGTTCTGTGTTCCAACTCTGAATGTGTGCACGCTGTGGAGCTCTAATTTTAAACATAGGTTGGGCAGGAAAAATCTTTTTTTTAACCTACTAATTAAGGCATTCACACTGTTTGGAAAGCACAGACAAGTTGTGTCAGCACCGTAATATCTGCTTAAAGTCACAGAGTTCCTCATATGACAACAGATGGTTAACAGGTTTGGGAAACAGGACACCGGCAGCTGGACATAAAAAGGGGATAACAGTAATAACAACTCCTCCTTTTTAGCAGCTAATGACTAAGAGTTTGGACATCTTTCTATCACAGATGTTACCTAAATCTGGATTTGATCATATAAGTACATCCCAGCAGCACCCTGAAATGCTGAACGCACTCAAAACATTGCAGGGTGAAGACCTGTTGTCATACCATAGGCAGTTTGAAGTTTAGTTAAGTGGAAAGGTCAGAGACAGAAAAAACAGAGAGGTCAGAAGTCAAGCTCAGTCATCATTTTCATCGCTGTGCTCTCCACTGACGTCTCCTTTGATTCTGCATAAATAAACTTTGTTGTAATGTCTGAGGGAATGGCAGCCTACCATGCCCTTCCTTGGCTTGTGTGTTTTAGAAATGTGCTCCTGCAGTTTGCTTAAGTGAAGCCAGTACCCTGTCAGATTCCCAGGAGATTCCTAAGTGCAGTGTTGTTAGCCTGTTCCATAAAAAAACCACCTTCCAGAGAGAAAGCAAGCTTCCTTGATTAAATCTTTTTTAATGTACTCATATGCATAATCTGCCAAGATTTTACCTATATAGGTTGGGTGGTCTGCTGCAGCTTTGATCTGTGATGGTGTTGTGCAAGGCTTGATAAAAAGTTAAGACTGAAGCTCTGAGCCTTACAGCTTACATGCTATTCTTTTCCTTGTTCTTCTCACTATTGCTTTTACCAGTACCAACCACTCATGAGTACCATTCAGCCTTCCAATCCCTAAAGGAGCTCCAGGAGAGATGGGGAGGGACTCTGGATCAGGGAGGGGAGCCATAGGACGAAGGGGAATGGTTTTAAACTGAAAGAGGGGAGATTTAGATGAGATCTCAGGAAGAAATTCTTTGCTGTGAGGGTGGTGAGAGCCTGGCCCAGGTTGCCCAGAGAAGCTGTGGCTGCCCCATCCCTGGAGGGGTTCAAGGCCAGGCTGGATGGGGCTTGGAGCAACCTGGTGTGGGGGGAGGTGTCCCTGCCTATGGCAGGAGGGTGGATCTCGATGATCTTTAAGGTCCCTTCCAACCCAAACCGTTCTATGATTCTATGATAAGATGTACCTGTGTTCCCATCAGTAGTCTCAAGGGCAAGGTCTGAAATTTTCTTTCATATTTGGTTTCCCATTCTCAAAGAACTTTGTGACTTTACGCTGCAGAATTCAGAGCAGCACCTCAAGCTACCCTGGTAATGGTCCAAAATGCAGCTTGATCTTGGATCCCCAAGGGGCAGCCAACCCCTTTGCCACCAATTCTCTTTCAGAATTCAGTCAGTCTGTGTGTGTCCTACGTAACTTTACAGAGCAAAAAAAAGGAGCCCAGTGAGCAACATCCCCCATGGCTTGCTCTGCCATTTGCTTTCTAGCCATGGCAGCATTTATTTAACTTTTTACTGCAGATAGGTTTTGGTAGGGAGGTCTTGAAGATGACATGGTGCTGTAAACCTTTCCGAGACTGCGGACCTGTGTTTCAGTAGTGCCCATTGCAATTGGTCTATACTTTGGTCTCTATATAAGTTCAGTGTATGGAAAAGTGCAGTTGGTAGTGATGAAAATGGCCTTTTGCTTTTCCCCTAAGAATGGCTAAAGAGGATGTCACATGGTAGAGAGCTGGAATTACTTACAGATGCAGCAAATTGTGGAAATCTCTTGTAACTGTGCTGAAGTAGAGAAGGACTAAGCAGTTTGGAAGCACAAGAAAAAGATGTTTTCTCATCTTTTGTCTGCCCACAGTCATATTAATTTGTGTTTTGTACTTTTTTTGCCTATTTCTGTTAGTGTCCTGTCCACAACAGTTAGGAACTCTTCTCATGAGCTGCTGTATCACATTCTCACTTCTGTGCAGTTCCATTTGTTTTTTGATCCTCCACTAGTAAGAAGTCAGGGTTCAGCTGTACGGTTTGGTTCTTGTGACTCTAGTTCTCCAGACACAACCTTTTTTGGGCTTTTGAGCTTGACACATTCTGTTCCTTCCCCTGATTGCAGTCTACTTCTCACATGTCCAGTGGGGAGTCAAAAGCGAGGATGGGAGGCATTTTTCTACTAACAATACCCAGCAAAAGAAACAAGTGTGTCTTTTGCCCATCAGACTTTGAGTAATCTTCTCTTGGATATCAACATCCTATGAGTCAGGCTTTAAAGTAGTTCTCCTTTTTGGTTCTGGTTCTGGTATTCCTCACATCGTCAGCGGGAATTTTTTCTGCAAGTACAAGTCTAGAGTCAGGGCGTATGTGAAGGAAAGTGAAAGAGAAATGACTTTCAGGCCTACAATGCAGAAGCAATAACCTCTTTTTTTTAAAAAATTTGTTCTTCTTCTGATATCCTTCACTCTTCTTCGTCCTAAGACTGCCATTCTCCAGTCTTTGCTCATGCTCTAAACTCTGATGCCGTGCCTGCAGAAAGAAAGATGAGACCATACTTTTGGCCTGGCAAAATTTGAAAATCATCCGCTTGGCTTTGCATACTTTTTCTGGAGAAAGCAGAAAGGTTCCATAGAATTCTTAACTTAGAAGAAGTGAGATGTAGAATTGCCTGCACCTCTCTAATGAGAGAGGTATGTAAATCTGAAAATCCAGGGGAAATCTGTGAACAAACAAATCCCTTTCTCTGATTGCTAATTCTGTTCTTTAGAGGCCTGTGTTGCCTTTTTGGAACATCTCAGCTGCTTGGTAGGCCAGTGAAGATTTGCAATGTGTTGCCAGCTGAAATCTGAGTCTCATAAAACACGTTATTTAGTATGTGTAGGTACTATCTTTAGGCTCCCAAAATATTCATTAATGAAATACCTATTCCTGTGAGAATCAAATGTTATTTTTACCTTCCCTACGATCATCCCCACTGGAGGCCATTTTCATGAAAGTCCATATGGCCTTTGTTGTGGCAAAACCTGGTGGAGCAGGTGCTTACATACAGGCACGCTCTTTAGTGTTTCGCATGCACTGAGCAGAAGTGATAACTCTGATAGAGCTGGGTCCTAATGAGAATGGAACGCTGTCCTCTATGGTACTCCCATAGGCAAAGTGGGAAAAAGTTGTTTTAGTTAAGAATAGTCTAAGGTGATCTGAGTAACGTGTTAAAGAGCTATCACCAAAGACAAGCTGCGAGTAGTTGACTGCTGGCTCTGCAAGGATGGCTCTACATCCAGCTCTGGAGTACTGTATCCAGCTCTGCAGTCTTCAGCACATGAAGGCTGTGGACCTGTTGGAATGGGTCCAGAGGAGGCCACAAAGATGTTTAGAGGGCTGGAGCCCCTCTGCTGTGAGGACGGGCTGAGAGAGTTGGGGGGTTTCAGCCTGGAGAAAAGAAGGTTCCAGGGAGCCCTTAGAGCCCCTTCCAATCCCTAAAGGGGCTCCAGGAGAGATGGGGAGGGACTCTTGATCAGGGAGGGGAGCCATAGGATGAGGGGTAATGGTTTTAAACTAAAAGAGGTGAGATTTAGATGAGATCTTGGGAAGAAATTCTTTCCTGTGAGGGTAGTGAGACAGTGCGCCAGGTTGCCCAGAGAAGCTCCCCCATCCCTGGAGGGGTTCAAGGCCAGGCTGGATGGGGCTTTGAGCAACCTGGTCTGGTGGGAGGTGTCCCTGCCCAGGGCAGGGGGCTGGAACTTGATGATCTTGAAGGTCCCTTCCAACTCTAACTGTTCTATGATTCAACAAGTCCTGAGTCCGGTACTGATTTACATAGTCATTAATAGACTGACAGTGGCATGTCTGAAGTATAATAGGTGGGGCAGGATTGCACACTTAAAAACATGAAGCTGAATGTTTGTGGAATGCTGTATGAAGATTTTATGAGCAGAAAAATGCTCTAGATAAAATTGAGCTTGCTTAGGTATGTTCTGATGTAGTTTCTATTCCTTTTTGTTCAGCTATTCCACAAATGGACTTGTATAGTTGGGAAAATCTGCTGCACATTGAACATTTCACTTTGTAGGACTCTAAATAGTAAAAGATTCCCAGACTTGCCTGAAATTAGTTAGTTAGGATACCCCGGAGTTATTTCATGGCAACATAAAGATAGTTTCTGATGAGCTGGTGGCAGAGGAGCTGGAAGGGAATCGAGAATTTGAGCCTATTCGTTTCAAGTAAATCCACATGAAAGACTGTGATAAAATGGAGAAAGAAAATGAACTGTTGTTCTAAAATAAAGTAATTGTGTTCCAAAAGAAGCTCCTGTAGTCCTGAGAGGGAGTCCATGTGAGTCATGGGGGAAATCTGTCGCCCAGGAGTGACCCTCTTTGCTGAGGTGATAAATTTGGAGAATTTGCTTCCTGTCCACAAAGATCCTCAGACAACTTACAACGTCAGGTCAGAGAAGCAAGAAGATAACCCACTTAGTGGTCACAAATGTAAATAACTGCATTGTTATTTCACTCCTAAACTTGAAAGTCTTGATAAAATTTTCTTCCTGGTAAGGTGATCTTAAAAACTCTCTGTGAATCTGCAGCAGGTGATGGGTAAGACAAAATGAAAAAGAAACCTACTTCAAGTTTTCCAAAGTCCTGTTTAATACCTAAAGCCTTTTATATGGACATGGAAAAAATGAGTTACTTTAGGTTTCTATCCAATTCAAAAGCATTTCTGATAAATAAGCTCCTCAACTTGTTTACCTATTTTTTTGCTGTTGTCAGTGTGGTTTCTTACAAACTATTCTAAATATTAGAGGACATTTTGTTCTTGAGTTGTTTGCCCTGGCTCATCTACATGGTCCCACTGAAATCATCCATGTCTGTGAGTAAGGATTGCAGGGCTAGTTCCTTCAAGATTTATGTCTAATGAGTTGGATGGGATCTCTTAATTCATATAGTTTATCCCTGCCCTGTTGCAGGACTTCCTTCTGCATTAAATACATATGGTTTTCATCTTGTCTACTTCTGAACACATATAGTGATGCTGTCTCAGTCACATCTCTTGGCAAAAATTTTACCTTAGGAATAGAAATGATTTCCAAATGTCTAACCTAAATATTTCCCTCCAAAGTCAGATAATTAATGTTTATATGCACTTTTTAACTGCCCAGTAGAATTTATCTCTGTTTTTATTTCAGACATTACCTTTTACGTGTTTACTGGTAGTTATCTTGGCATTAATTAAGAAGCATGCGTGTGTATGTTCCCTTAATTTCTTACAATACTTCTGCATATTGCAGCAAATAACAGTTGCACTCCATTTACAGCTCTTTTGTTAAATAAGTGAACAGCACCCTTGAATGTCAAAGCAGATCGGGCCCATCATTTTAACTGTGCACATGTAAAGACACAAGTGCCATAACGCAATGGAGAATTTACTCGAGAAGTGACTTTTTCCATCAAACAGCCCAGTTCCCATAAGTCTTATATACATGTTGAAGGTTGAAGTAATCAGATGGAGCACAAGGGTACAAAGATCTTAATCTGCTTTTTATCATGACAGAGCATAAAGTAAATCATAGAATCATAGAATTGCCTAGTTTGGAAGGGACCCTTAAGATAATGTACATCACCATGAACCTCAGTATCAAAGACGCCAGCCTTCTGGGAGGAGAGATATCAAAGGGTTCAGAGCTTCCGCAGTGTAGTCTACCCATCCCAGTTTGCCATGGCTTTTAGCTTGCTCTGTGCTGGGAATTCACAGGCGAGGTGAGAACAGATAAGAAGGGATGTGATGGTGAAATGTGTTCACTGGCTCCAGTTTCTCCCTCCCACAACTTGTGTTTCTGTTCAGCCAACTCAGTGTGTCCCTCCAGCCTGCTGCCAAAACCCAGCACCAGCAGTGTCTGGAGAACATGGGCTAGTGAATTCTGGAATATCAATCCGCTCAGAAAATGAGAAGAAAACAGAAAGAACTGATGGAGTTTACAGGGTTGAAGTTAGGGGTGTCTCTCTGCATGATAGCTTTGAGAGGAAGCAGGGATTTTACAGCATACTCAGCCTTTTGCCGCAGTGGAGGTAAAACATCACGACTGGCAATAAGCTGAAAGAAAGGGAGTGTAGATGGAGCTTATCTTCTGCTAATTTTGGCACAATAGAGTAACCAAGCTCTCTTTTACTTCATAGGTGAGTTTATCCACTCACCTGTTTTACTGTAAGGGTGGTGAGACACTGGAACAAGGTTCCCAGAGAAGCTGTGGCTGCCCCATCCCTGGAGGGGTTCAAGGCCAGGCTGGATGGGGCTTGGAGCAACCTGGTCTGGTGGGAGGTGTCCCTGCCCATAGCAGAGGTGCTGGAACTGGATGATCTTTAGGGTTCCTTCAAACCCAAACCATTCTATAATTTTATGATTCTATTTCCTACTGCACCACTGTCAATAATGCAACACTGTTCTACCTGTTGGCCATCAGTGAGATGATTTTTCCAGCAGAGTTTCACCTATAGAAGGTGAGGAACTTTCATTCACTTCCAGTAGCTAAACTGGTGTTCACCTAAGGTCAAATCAAAGTGGATGCTTAACTGTAAGAAGTGCAAAAGCCACCAGTTCTGTTCCAACTGAATGACAGAGGACTTTTTTCCTGGAAAGCACTCCTTGAAGAATCTGAAGAACTTCCCCCAAAACGCTATTGTTGATAAATATTGTGATAAAGAATGATTGTGTTAAACTTACTTTGGTGTTAGAGCTCCTTTGCAATGTTTTATGCATGACAATTTTAAAACATCCATCTTGATGGTGTTTTAGAAGAGAACATTTACATTATTTAAATTTAGTATTAGTAGAAAGCCTTCTAGGAGTTTAAGCAAACAAAAAACAACCTAGGAAAGTCTCAGATAGAAAAGCAGCCTGCCCAGAGTCCTCAGAATTAGACATTCTTTTATTATTAAATGTAGCACCTCTTGAACTTCTTGGCTAAAAACAGAGACAGGGTATTTTTCACAAGAATCTGCATCCAAAGTACACAGGATTTCGTTTCATACATGAATGGAGATGATAGTAACCTTAAGCCTCTCAACATTTTTATCCTCTTTCTGTACCTGAAAAAAAAAAAAAAATTGGAAAAGAATAATCTATCCGGGTCTGCAGAAATGTGCATCCTAAAGACAGCAAGAAACCTCAGGATAACCACTTGTTTGCTTTTTGTACAGAGAATAATGTCTTCTGCCCAGGCATCTCCATGTTATGAATACACCAGCAGGTGTGTGGGATGAGGTTTGAGGTATATTTTAACTCAACTGAGAAGGAGCTGGGTTTTCATCTCTATCTGCACTGTGATATCTGTTAAACTCTATCAAGAGAAAGAATCTTAAACTGAACTTTCTTCTTCTGAGAATAAAGAACTATTGTTCTTATTCTTTATCCCACAGGAAGATGAAGCTGCTCTGTGTTTTCTTTTGTGTCATGCTGCCATATCTTTCAGTTAGAGCTACTGATAAGTATTTTCTCTGAAAACTTTGAAAGAAATTAAGTATATTTTTTGATTTAATGAAAACTTCGTGGTTAGTAACAAAAATAGTAAAAAATGTGGATTTTTTTTCCATATAGAAGAGAAAAAAAACACCAGAAAAGAAATATATTTTTCATTCACATTTTGTGCTTTCCAGAAAAGGCAATTTGCTCTGTTCATGTCTAAAATGATAGAGGTCAGACACCTTCCTCTCCAGACTTATGACCAATTGTCAGGGTGACATGGAGCTAGACAAAGTTTGGTGCTTTTTGTTACCACTTCTGAGATAAACTCTTGCCAATTAAAATATGCCTTGCAGTACGTTAGGAAAGCACTGAGTATTTTAAGATATGTAGCGCTGATATTTAATATTTCTAAAAGCTAAACAAATAATAGCATATCAAGGAAGCTTATTGTTATTAAATCTGACAGCCTATCAATTTGCTTTGTTTCTTATTGTTTAAAAGCCGGGTGCCAAACATGAAAAGAAATGTGGATAACCTTTAGAAGAAAAAAATTGACCATTAGCAATGGTCAAGCTTCAAATCATAGAATCATAGAATGGTTTGGGTTGGAAGGGACCTTAAAGATCATCCAGTCCCAACCCCCTGCCCTGGGCAGGGACCCCTCCCACCAGACCAGGTTGCTCCAAGACCCATCCAGCCTGGCCTTGAACCCTTCCAGGGATGGGGCAGCCACAGCTTCTCTGGGCAACCTGGGCCAGGGTCTCACCACCCTCATAGCAAAGAATTTCTGCCTGAGATCTCATCTCAATCTCCCTACTTTCAGTTTAAAACTGTTGCCCCTCGTCCTATGGCTCCACTCCCTCATCAACAGTCCTGTCCCATCTCTCCTGTAGGCCCCCTTTAGGTACACATGATAAGAGTTTGAATATGGACCAGATAGACACCCAGGAATATAAACTACTGTATAAAATATAGATTTGAATTTTCATAATAAAAGAATTTCTGGCAATGAGGTTTCTTGGACATCTGTCTGGTGATGCCCTGATTACTGTAAGAAAGGCCTTCTAATACTGAGCCCTTCAGAAGTATGAATCAGAGGTTTGGAGGTTTGGTTATATGAGACTAACTTGACTATAAAACATTGCACATTTTTTCTTTGAGTTGCAATGGAGTATTGGACAGGCAGCTTGACATATTAACCCTCTATTTATTTGCAAAAGAATGAAGTGCAGAGCTGTAATTCCCACCAAGATTTTTTTTTGCTCTGGAGGGTAGACTTGGGCAATTTTCTGTGTAAACTTTCTAATTAGTACCTAATGCATTTAGGAAAGGGCTTGCACATGTGGTAGGCACCGATTAGAGTATGCACAGTAAAGTTTCTAACAGGTGGCAGTTGAGAGCAAAAACTATTCATATTCTTAGAGAGAGAGAGACAGCCGAGAGTCCAAATGATCTCAGAGCCCAAGTAAATATATACAGTTTGCCAAATCTGTCTATAAATTCCAATGAGCTCATATGTTTTCATCACACAGTATGTATTGAAAAAAAGTGAAGGCAAAGAGAGGAGGCTCTTTCAGTCACTCTGCTGAAAAGGCATGTGGGCAGAAGGGCTGGTGGCTTGTTTTGTTAAGCCTTGGGCCAGGTTTGGGTTAGTGGACGTGGTGGGGGGTCCTAGAGAAAGTCTCTGCACCTGAAAATGCTACAGGTTTGACTATAGAAAAGAGAATGGGAGAAGGTGTGGAAGGGTCCCCCGTGCGCCCTGCAGGGTGCTGTGGGGTCTCTGGGACAGGGCCACCACATGGGCAAGCGGCAGGTGGAAAAATGACCCAGGAGGACAAGACCTGCAGGTTGGAGGGCAGCTGCCTGCCTCTGCTAATCCCCTCTGGGACCTGCACAAGCAGCTGTGGAGTGCAGCTGCACAAATGGGTTGGAGACGTCGGATTTCATCCCGCGGCTTCCCAAAGCTTTTCTCACAGGAAGAATTGAGTTTTTTTTCTTTCCCGCTTGCTACCGTTCTGGAAGTAAGAGGTTCTCATCTTCACCTGGGTAAAAAAGCAGGAGCATGGTCTTAACTGGGAATAAAATTAGAAGTCTGAGGTAGAGAAGTTAGTTTTTTGAGTGATCACTGCTAAAAGAAGGTCCTATTGGGCACCTTTCTGAGGTACATAGGAGCCACTGTGGATTTGTTTTTGCCAAATAAGAATCTGAAGATACTAATAGGAGTCCACAGTAAACTTATATTAATGACAATTAAGATGTCAAAACTGATGAACAAATTGCCCTTTTCTATTCTGGCAAAGTGTGACAGCACTGGGATGCGACCGTATTCAAATTGTGTATCCCAACATTTCATTTGCAATCTCATCACGTAACTGCAGTCGTGGAAAGAAGCTGTTGAAGACGACTGTCCCCCTCTACCGGGCACCGAGGCCCCACCTCGAGGGCTCTGTCCAGTTTTGGGCCTCTTACCACAAAAAAGACATTGAGGGGCTGGAGCGTGTCCAGAGAAGGGCAACGGAGCTGGTGAGGGGTCTGGAGCACAAGTCTTGTGAGGAGCGGCTGAGGGAGCTGGGGGTGTTCAGCCTGGAGAAAAGGAGGCTGAGGGGAGACCTTCTGGCTCTCTCCAACTCCCTGAAAGGAGGGTGTAGCCAGGGGGGGTCGGTCTCTTCTCCCAAGGAACAGGCCATGGGACAAGAGGAAACAGCCTCAAGTTGCACCAGGGGAGGTTCAGATTGGAGATTAGGAACAATTTTTACACAGAAAGGGTTATTGCACATTGGAATGGGCTGCCCAGGGCAGTGGTGGAGTCACCATCCCTGGAGGGATTTAAAAGCCGGGCAGCCATACTGCTTAGAGACACGGTTTGGTGATGGTTTTTGTCAGTGTTGGGTTGATGGTTGGACTCGATGATCTGAAAGGTCCCTTGCAACATGGACAATTCTATGATTAAAACGACGCATTTCACCTTTTTGCTTTGGACTTGTGCTGAAACCTCTACCCGATGCCTGTCACTCTGGCTGCGCAGTTGGTGGTAATCAGCTGAGGGGCCAGTCACACTGCAGCTGTGGTGGCATTGCGGGCAGCAGCCCCTGCCTGATGAGCACTCAAGGAATTCCTACAAGGGTAGTGATGTGTATGTTTTGCTTAAAGTACCTGTTTTGCCACTGAGAAATATGCAGAATATTATCCTAACTGATATGTCATACTAAAAGAAAACAAACCCTCAGTAAAGTACTGAGGGCTGCTGCTGGTATTTAACATTCAGAGTGGTGCCCTGTTGGGGTTCCCTTGTTCTCTTGTGCAAGCGAGGGGAGCTTCCTTTCTTCTGGCAATAAAACAGAGCCAGGAAGGATTAAAGATTATGATGGCAAAAGGAAAACGGAAGCACAGTTCTGTATCACTTGAGTGCTTTAAAATGATGATTAGCAGCCCAGGTGAAAACCACATCTTTCTTGATTCCTCCATTACCCCATCTCTCCTAGCTGGCAGTCTCGGAGAAGGAGTTCTTCTACTTTTTCCTCTTTTTTTCATGTTTTCTTTGTGACAATGAGGGCTGTAAAGTTAAATTCTTCTAAGAACATCCAGTTTACACACAGGTATCCCCATAGAATGAGGAAGGTAGTAATACAGCTTATCACTGTGTATTTTGCTCACTTTGTATTTACATCACAAATTCTTGCTGCCTTTTACCATTCATAAACACTTGCAAAGAGGAGGAGGGTTCATTGTCATTTGCTTCCCTACTGATATATCTTTCTCATACACCAAGACATGCTTAAAGATATAACAACACTAAGTCAGATATGTTCTTTTGTCACTGGAAATCTGGATTCTGAACTTCAGGGAAGGTATCTGATTAATCTGAAAGCAGATTAATTTTTGTCTCTGAAAATCAGGAAATCAGGGAGAAAAAACGTTAAAAAAGTTTCGGCTTTCTTATGGAAAAGCATCCTTGGCAAAGTCGTCATCCCCATCGTAATGATACTTTTCCATTCTCCACATATTACATAATGGAGAACTAGACTGTGAAAGGATTAGGTTGATATTTTTTTTCTCACTCCCCATATTTGTCAGGAATCACGGATCTTAACTTTATCTTCTTCCAAGCTCTGAACTTTAAGAACAACTTACAAAGGGGTGCTATTCCAAGTGACTGTATCAATCATTCTTCCTCAGGTGTGACATCTTGAGTGGGGGCAAGTAACACAGTAGTTTTCAATTTACCTTCTCAGCTCTAAAGACACTACTGGTTTAAGTACCTATTTTACTTGGGGAATAATCTACTGCTTGAATCAGTCCTTTTTTTTCCTACCTGTAAGAAAGCTGAGATAAACATTTTACCTGCACGTACTTTATTTTTACTTTTGAAGTTGTGAGTTGTCAGAAAAGACAACGTAACATCACTCAAGGAAAGTAAATGCAGTAAAGTGTTGACAGATTGTGCTGATGACTATGGAAGCAGCCATTACTTGCTTTCTGTGGGAAAAAAAAATAATAACCACAGCATGTTTTGCAGATTTTATCAATCAGATCATAAATCCAAGGGTAAGTATCAGCAATAAGGGAAGTGAAAATTATGAATTGTCTTTCTTCTTTTCTTTGACAATGTGTTGAAGAGATGTAATAGAAATGGATGCCCATTTTGATATTTATAAAGCAGCCAGATTATTTTTCCATTTTAAAATTATGAAATGTTGAAATTCTGATTATTTTTCAAATAGAGAGGAGATATCCTCTTCCAGAAATGGGAGAAAAGGCATTAAAGTTTCCTGCTATATATAAAAGCAATTTAGGAATATAACATTTTTGCACTTGCAGGGGGAGTGATTGTCTGTTTTTAGGAAAAGTATCCGTCACGGGTCTATGTAAAGTTCCAAGACATTTGTCCTTTCCTTTCTTGACTTAGCTAGTGATATTTTGGATGCTCTGTAACACCCCAGAGCTCATTTGCATCACTCAAAAGATGAGAGGAAGCCTTGACAGAGTATGGAAACCTTCTCTCTGCTCTCCTTTTACAAAATGTTTAAAGTATTCTCTCCAAAACAATGAGAAACATCAAGGCGTATGATCAAGAAACTGACGTAATAGTCATACATGGCCCTTTTTATGACTGAGCTTTTCCTCCTGTTTAGCAAATTAAATGCACCTATATTCTGTATCATGTTTCTAGCTCTTCCAACCATGGAAAAATCTCTCAGAAAATGACCTGATGTAACCTTTTCTCCAGGTGTTGGCCTCCTTTGGATAGCCAAGCTGAGCTCTAAGAGACATGGATTGCTTCCTAGATCCCTGTGGACTGCAAACTGACATCTCACAAAGTCAGCTTGAAATTCGGTGTTTTAGTGCTGGTTCCAGGCAGAAATGTTTTGGTGGCTGTGTCTGAACTGTTCTACTGAGTCAGGTTAATTTAAGGAAAAAACACAATCATGTGATGAGCTTCACTTATATTCACTGACTTGGGGCTGTTCGTGGAGAGAAGCTCAGCATGAGCCGGCAACATGCGCTGGCAGCCCAGAAAGCCAACCCCATCCTCGGCTGCATCCCCAGCAGCGTGGCCAGCAGGGCCAGGGGGGGATTCTGCCCCTCTGCTCCGCTCTGGGGAGATCCCCCCTGGAGCTCTGTGTCCAGCTCTGGAGTCCTCAGCACAGGAAGGACATGGACCTGTGGGAAGGGGTCCAGAGGAGGCCACCAAGGTGCTCTAAGGGCTGGAGCCCCTCTGCTATGAGGACAGGCTGAGAGAGTTAGGGTCGTTGAGCCTGGAGAAGAGAAGACCCCGGAGAGACCTTAGAGCCCCTTCCAGTCTCTAAAAGGGGCTTCAGGAGAGATGTGGCAGGGGTTGGAACTCCACGATCTTTAAGGTCTCTTCCAACCCAAAACAATCAATGATTCTGTAATTCTATGATATCCAGAGGTCCCGAATCAGACCTTACACAAGAAAAGAGATTTAGTTTCCTATCCTTTGTGTAATTACACAACGCAAATATTATTAAGCCAGACTAGAAGGACTCAAACCTGTTCTGCAGTGAAACTGAGAGGTGCTCCATGAAAAGAGAAAGTCCTTAAGGAGGGTCTGACATGACTATTTCACCTACTCATACTGAAGGTTTATAGTGAGTATATGCCCCCTGCTTTAATAAAGGTGCAGGTCCCAAATGACATGGTTCCTTGATGCCATCAAAATCCCAGGGCCTGATGGGCCTGATGTTTCATTAACACCAACAAAGGGCTCCAGACCCTGAGAACCCTGCTTTGAATCCCTGCTTTGTTTTAGTCAGTGTAATTTAACCATGACTTCAAATATCCATCATCCACAGATGTTCTCAGCAAGGTTTGCACATTCAAGCTGTGCCAATAGATGTTGCAGTAGTGCACTTGAAACTAGGAATATGAAACTTTTTGCTTTTCAAATAAAATTACTGCTGGGTAAATGCATCCAGAGTAGCAGTGTGTTTGCAGCAATACAGCAGTCCTTTAAAAAGTTTGCAGCGAGAACAAGTGATTGGGATTTGTGTAATTAGTTTTGCATGCACTTGTTCAATGTTTTCTACTTACAGGTAAAGCAGTGAGGTTGCTGTCTGAAGTACCTTGTTTCTTTTCAGCTTTATCTCCTCTTATGCAACAGGGTTGGTTTGCCCCTTAAGACATGTATTGAGCAGGGTGTCAAGAGAAAGCTATTAGTGTTGGGAGTACAATTCTAACTGTAACGAGAATGAGAAGAACTGTATTTCTAAATTCAAATTATGGTTAAAAATGGGTATGTACACCATTCCTCAAATTAAAGCATAGCTGTCGATGTTGGGAGGGAACTGCCAATTTTTGTGGACAGATCTTTGTAATGTTGTAGCTGCTTCTCATCTTTTTCTTCACCATAACGTGTATTCAGCTTCACCATCATTTTAATACCTACGAGGATAGTTGTGACCAGAACCTTCTGTCCAACAAAGCTGTTCCAACAAAGAATAAAACGGCAACTCCATCCCTTCTACATATAAATTATCTAAGAACAACTGAGAGAGTTATAGAAACAGCTGTAGAAGGGGACCCACAACATTAAAAGGCTTCCTTTGGGAAAGGAAGCTCACTTTTGGGGCTTCAAGAAATTTAATTCAACATTAGAGAGATTTTGTTTTACTCTCCGTTTCTTGTTATACATTATGGGAATAAAAGAATTCATTTTACTATTTGTTTACAGAGTGAAACAAACAAAACCCCCTGATCTTGGGTGGATGGCCTCACTGGCAAAATTCCTGCTGACTTATTAATGTTAAGATTTTAGTCCTAGCTCTCAAGCAGCACATGCTGTGAGTGCAGAGAACACCCAGAGCTGCCTCAGAAAGCTTCATAAAGTGGTCTCTGGTGTTGAAACTCCCCACGTAGAAGCACTACCCCATTCCCTCTCTTCAGTCTGCTTGACAATTTTCAAGTGAAATGTGGTTTTGCAGTGTAGTTTTGCAGGGAGCAGGGCAGAAAGCACAGTCAGATGGCTTTCTAGGAAAATAATCTTTGGCTGAGGAAAGGAAAATAAATTTGCCAAAGGATGTTCACTTCAAGTTGCCAGTGGAAGTGCAGTGAGATGCTTTAACTCCATCGCAGCTCAGTTAGACCCAGTTGAGGAGTGGGGAGGGTTTCCATGCTGGACCAAATCAGTGATCTAGAGAGCTGGGCTGGGGTGGCATCTTTATCCTGGTTGGAAGGAAAGTGTCTGCTTTCCCAGCAGCTAACGAGCTAGCAAGTGAAGATTTGCTATTCCCAGAGAGAGAATGAGCATAGTTTGGCACTGGGAGTTTGCACGATTAGCATTTGAAGATGAGTCACCTCCTCAGATCTAGACCCACTGAATATGCAAATCTTTCTCCATTTTCCCTTTTACAATTCTGTGTTCATGTCAGGCAGCTTTCTCTAACATTTAATAGAAATACTGAACTGGCCATCATTTCAGAGTTAATAATTTTGTTTATCGCAGGGGTTTTTTAAACTCTTTGCTAATTACCTTGAGCTTTTTAGTTTCTCATTATATAGAAAATGCCCCTTTGACTTTCAACTTACTTTGGTTTCCCTTTTTAGGACATTTTTTTCTATTTCTTTATATGCTACTTGTCTATGTACAACAGTGAAGCCTCATGGGTTCAAAAATCTAAATGTCTTCGCCCTGCTCGCTTACATGCCCAAAACATGAGACTGAACTGAGATAAAAAATAGTCCAAGTGTGGACTCAGGATCAGGCTTCTTTTGAAAGGGGTGAACTAACGGTACAGTCTCTTACAGTTTAGATTGTAGGTCATTATAAGATAGTAATTTTTGTGCTTCAACCTATATTAATTGTTTGCCTTTTCTTGGGGAGATGATCTAGGGCTAGTCCCAGAGGGTCTGAGACCACCTTTTCTTCTAGGAAATAAAAGTAAAATAAAGAAGGTGAAACACTTCATCTTCTTCCATGAAATACAAATGGTTTAAATAGCAGGAGGGGACTCTATAAGAGCTTATCACCAGCCTGCTGATGAAGGAAATAAAAAGATCCTGCATTTCCTCCCCTGCCCTTATTTCTTATTCAGTAGCTTCTTTCTTTCTCTCTTTCTTTCCTTCTCTCTCTTTCTCTTCTTTTCCTTCCTTTCTTCCTTCCTTCCTTCTTCTCTCTTTCTTTCTTTTCCTCCTTTCCTTTCCTTTCCTTTCCTTTCCTTTCCTTTCCTTTCCTTTCCTTTCTTTTTATCTTTCTTTTCTTTCTTTTCCTTCCTCCCTTCCTTTCTCTCTCTTTTTTCATGTTTGCCAAAAATTTCCTATGTCCAGAGATTCATCAAGAGTGAGTAGGCAAAGGAAAGCAGAGCACACTGCTATATCACAGTAATGCTTACTTGCCAAACCCACAACTTTTTAACTGAGTTTGAAACGACCCCCTAAAACTTTACCAATTGAATGCTGCAGATGATTCCTCAGTACTAGAAAATGAATCTGCGGAGCAATGAAAGTGAACTAGCAACATTCTCACAGTCCAAGGCAAGGGCCATACCTACTTGAGAGAGGGCATTAATGGCGAAAACCTAATCCAGTCTTCACATTTCTTTCAAACACCTAACATGCTATTTTGCAGGCAATTTAGTACGTGAAAATATGCTGGGTGGAAGTCAGGAGCTCGGTGCTATTTGTGCAAATACAGTGTACGTTTAGATTATTGTGGGCCTGCAGCCAGGTCACTTGGGAGCAAGCACGCAAAGCCTCATGCTCGGCCTCCTTGGCAGGGAGGGCTTGTGCCAGAAACATGATTAATCCCAGCGAAGGAGGGTGTTTATGGGGTGTCACAGTCCTGGCGGAGCTGCCCCTCGTGGCTCCACACCAGGCAGCTGTGTTTGGACCCCGGCACTGGATCCCTTGGCTCCTCTATTCCCCAGGGCCTGGGCAGGCTCCAAAGCCCTGCTGCCGCCCTGCGCTCAGGCAGACTTCCTGGGCATGAAGATATCAGGCCCACCTATTTATCCTATCTATTTATTATCTACCTATTTAACACTAGGTACTTTTATACTTGTGCCTGCTGTTGCCCCACCATTAAGTCCTCTTTTTGGGGACCATTCGTATACCACAGAGATTATATAGAGAGATGGGGAGGAACTCTGGATCAGGGAGTGGAGACACAGGATGAGGGGGAATGGTTTTAAATTGAAAGAGGGGAGGTTTAGACTAGATCTTAGGAAGGAATTATTTCCTGTGAGGGTGGAGAGGCACTGGAAGAGGCTGCCCAGAGAAGCTGTGGCTGCCCCATCCCTGGAAGGGTTCAAGGCCAGGCTGGATGGGGCTTGGAGCAACCTGGTCTGGTGGGAGGTGTCCCTGCCCAGGGCAGGGGGGTGGATCTGGGTGATCTTGAAGGTCCCTTCCAACCCAAACCATTCTATGATTCTATGATTCTATAAAGAGTTATTTATATGCTGGCCACATGCAGTTGATTGACTTAACATCAGAGATAGAAAGCAGAACAAATCTGTCCATACACAGTTTTCTTCCTCTTGGGCCTTAGAGTGTTTTCTGGATTTGAGCTGGTGCCATAGCAGCCCCATGTCCCCTATCTCCTAGTAACCTAGTGCTCCAGTTTAGCCTTCTTGTCCTGAGTTATAGTCTTATCTCTAACTCCTCCTAGAAACTCCCTTCATTTTTCAGAGCTGAAGTCAAAGTATTTCCTGGCTTGAGGACCGTTCCTTCTTAGCATGTTCTTCCTAACAGTTCTCTGTTTTGTCCTTTTACTGGCAATTTGTTTTGACTTGGTTCTAGGGCCTTTTACAAAGAGGTGTAAAGTAAATCTGCTCTGCTTTAAGCACCATCCATCTTACTTTCCATAAGGTGCTCCCACTTGAATGGAAGATCATTTGCATTAATGGTTCATACCGATTTCTGTTGCACTTCTTCAGCTTTAATCCAGAGGTACCTCGCTCACTCCATAGCAGCAAAATCTTGGTTCATCGATATAGCAATTTCATACAATTTACTAAATTTTGTCCTTTTCACTTAGAGAAATTTCACAAACTACCAGAGAGAGAGTCAAGGCATGAATTACTGTCCTAGTCTGTGATCTTTGGTCAGTCTGTTCACTCTGCAGGTTTGAGAAATTGAAACTATGAATTCAGTGTTAGAAATCATTATTAGCTCATAAAACTGAAAATATTTGTGATGTGGGTCACCTTATGCTTTGACAAATTTATTTCTGACTTTGCCTTTTATTTCATACCATGCTCAGAGAGCATACTCTGTTTCACAGCCACTCAAGGTTTATGAGTTTGGGTTTGTGTTTAAAAAGCTGTGAAGGGCTGGGTAGGTAATTTTACTGCATGCTGTTCTTGCCTTTCTACTTGCAGTTCACTAAAACTGCACCAAAGCACTCCACTTGGGATATTCAAAATGCACTTCTAATTCTAGGATCTAGAGCCTATTTGGGTATCACTCAAACATGAAGATATACTGGAATTTAACAGTGAGATATTCTTTGTCTCCAGCAGTACAATAGGTTCTACTGTTGTTATCACTGTTATTGCTGAGAAAATATTTGCTGTGGAGAAAACAGTCGAGTTAGAAATCAAGCATGTGAGAAGGAAAAGCATATAAAGGAGACAGTGTTTAAGTTCACTCGTCATGTTCCTACCATTGGAAGAGAACTGAAGAAGTCAAATTGTCTCTTACGCAGCTGTTATCTTTTTTATTCCAGGCAGGGAGAAACGTCAGCTCCCATGCAGGATAAAATGATGGAACTCATACCACACCTGGAAACTATCCATAGGCTTAGTCTTTGTGGAATCCCTTTTCTTGACCTTGTGGCCTCAAATATGAAAAGCTGCCACACACACTCTCTCTGGCTATAGATACTCCTAAGATCTTATTTCAAATGTGTTGGGGTTTTGTGGAGCATGTAATATCTGCACTGGATTGTTCTTCCCTGTCTGCCTCTCCTTCTCTTTAACTTCCATCTGAGTCCCATCCAATGTTTCACGCCTCTCTACACATGGATCTCATCAACACCGAAGGGAAAATGGCAGGAGAATGCCTGTTCAGGGAAGGGCTTTTCCAGAAAAAAAAGGGAGAGATCTGAATACTTGGCTTTCTCTGATGATGTGGATGGGATTTCTGTCCAGCGTTAGGGCAAATCCTGCTAGATCCTGTATGTGCTGTCCCACAGTTTTCTGAATTGAAGAGCTCTCTACCTAGTTTACAGATGTGATGTGTTATGATAGCTTATTTGTGACTCAAGATACTTGATGCTTGTGTTCTTGCATTGTGATCACTATTTGTTTTTTCTGTTTCTACTGCTAAGGATATTTTATTTTGTCAGGTTTGGGATGAAACTCTTGCCAAATCTGCAGAGGCTTGGGCTGCTACATGCATTTGGGACCATGGACCTTCATACCTACTGAGATTCTTGGGCCAGAACCTGTCTGTAAGAACTGGGAGGTAGGCAGACACCCTACAAAACAGTTATTTTGTCCGCCTTCGAACGGCTTTTGAGATCTAGATCTTAGATTGATACAAGTGTCATCCAGTATTCTAGCAATAATTGACATCCATCTATGTTCATTTGGCTTAAGAGCATTATTCCTTAATATTGTGCATCTAGTGATGCATGGAGAAATGTGCATTTAAGTGACTTCCATCAGAGGGTTTAACAGCAGGAAGTTCCAAAATATGTAAATCTAAAATGACATGTATTTCTTTCTGTCTTATAAACCAACCCAGGTATCGATCTATTCTCCAGCTGGTAAAGCCGTGGTATGATGAGGTGAAGGATTACGCTTTCCCTTATCCTCAGGATTGCAACCCCAGGTGCCCCATGCGATGTTATGGACCCATGTGCACCCATTACACACAGGTTATATAAATTACATTCTTCTATTCCATACCTACCGTCCAAAGCTGGACTTTTCTGTGGTGTATTTATAGCTCTCTCTCAAATAAATGTGTGTGTGTGTATATATATATATATATATATTTCTTTTCAATTTGGACTTCACCAATAATAAATATTTATTCAGATGGTTTGGGCCACTTCCAATCGTATAGGCTGCGCCATCCACACATGCCACAATATGAACGTCTGGGGATCTGTTTGGCGACGAGCTGTTTACTTGGTATGCAACTATGCCCCAAAGTGAGTTCCATTTTTTTAAATATTGTTTATTTTTATTCTTCATGCATGTTTTGCTCCTCTTGTAGGACTGCTTACTGTTTTTTCTGCAGCTTGACTTCTATTTGTGCTTTTTTCTGTGGCCTGCTCCTTTATTTTAATTTTACATCTGAACGTACAGCAAATGCATGACGTTGGTCTACAAGGAAGAAAAGGAAAGTAGTAGAAAGTAGAAACTTCATGTGTGCGGAACAAAACCAAATGCTTGTTTTCTGTTATTGTTGTTATAATTATTAAAATTCTTCTTATCTTCTTCCTTTGTGCAGTCTGCACTTTACTTTCAATTCCTTATTTCTTCACTCTGTTATATATAGCTACGGTGAGCTAGACTTCTTCAGGCAGGTTCCAGGTTCCTTTGAGCAACCTGATCTAGCGGGAGGTGTCCCTGCCCATGGTAGGGGCGTTGGAACTTGGTGATCCTTAAGGTCCCTTCCAACTCTAACCATTCTATGATTCTATGATTCTAGGTAAGCAGTTCCACTGTAGCTCAGGCCCTTGATTTGCTGTGAGCACACATTTTTGCCCACGAGATACCTTTGCTTGTGACCTTGCTGCATAACGGCACCCATAGCATAGGTTTCCTGCAAAATCCATCTACTCAGTGTCTACAAATCTCATCTTGCCTCCGTAAAAAGGTCCTCCAAAGTATAGCCCATAGACACTCACAAGGGGCCCCAAATCCAGGCGTTGTGCAGAGATCTGTGTTAGGCTGAAATGAAGAAATTAATTTTCTCCCAGTATTTCCTAGATATCATTCCAAGCTTACATCTGGGTGCAGAGAGAACCAATAAAGTGTGGTTAAGGGAGAGCTTTGATTTGAGGTCTGGTTTGGACGAGTGCTTCAAAAGCAGCATGGACAGTGTAAATGGCTGGTTTTTCTGACTGTGTAATATTAGGCAAAAGCCATAGATCTGTACAGGAATGTACATATAATTAATTGAGCATGTTTTCCATAAACTCTCAGTGGCACGGGTCCATTTGTGGTAAAGAGTATGCAAGAATATGTCATTATTCTAGCTGTTACATGAGTAGAAGAATTTTTAAAGATTTTACAACTTAAAAAAAAGATAGGATTTAGTAAGAAAACTTGGAAAAAAAAACCCTTTGGAAATCAAGGTTTGTATTTAATATATACTTATGCCTTTTGTCTGTAATACCTACTAGAAAACGGTGGTAAGAAATGAATGTCAGGGGTATCAGGCAGCAAAATCTGTACTGGACTTTTAGCTCCACAACACGGATTAGGTGAAATCAAAGGTTTTTTTTATATATCTCCATTTGAAAAGAAAATTATTAAAATTTGCAACCTTCCTAGCATATATCTCTCATGTTTATATACAGGAAAAGAATGGCTGTATGCATTAGGCTTTATTGAAAACTGATGCTTTGTTTATAAATGCATTTTATATTTTCTCAGTCAAAAAATCCCACTGTTTCTCAAAAAGCAAAACAAAGCCCGGAGTTACAAGCTGCTTCGGATGAGATTTTGAGTAAATCTTTGATTCATAGGTAGTGGAACTGGAATTTTCACATCTACTTCTTGCAAAGTCACAAAAGAGATATTGAGTGGTCTTGCCTGGCTTAAGTTTGTTATTCCTAAGAATTAATTAAGTTGAGTTAAGGACGTTGGGTTTGCAACATTTGGCACGCATGCAGAAATCTCTTTGCCAATTGATAAAAACCATGTCCTTCTGAGTAACCAGCACATCAGAAACTCCTCTGAAGAAGAAGGGGTTGAATATAACAGCCCCAATTTGAGTTAATATTGGAATTCGGGAAAGATTTAAGATTTAGAACTCAGTAATTTTCACTGATGCCATGCTGTAATGCCAAAAAATGTCTATGCTTCTGAAATAATGAAAAAAAAAAGATTAAGGAGGATAATTACAAAGTTTACAAAGACCCTGTACCTGGTTATCTGACAGACTCCCACAAATCAGCCATGCATTGCATAGCAAATAAAGCAGAAATCAGTTTTCAGCAAACTCTTTCTGGATTTCCATATCTGTTATCAAACTAAATATATTTCCTGAGCACTCAGTCTGCTGTACCCATTTGGAAGAGAAGTAGGAATGAGCAAATTATTTGAGAGATTCCTACTTTCTTCCAAGGCACAACCCAGACCAGGGCTTTTTGATCCAATTTTATTGGCTGGGAGGTGGGGGATGAGAAAATTTTTCATAAATACTTGCATTACTCACTGCTATACCACGTCACATGCAAACTGGAGGAAAGTTCTCTGCTCACTGAGACATAACATTTAAATAAAAAATCTAATTTTAACTTTCTTTCTGCCTACATCAGGAGTGTTACATGAATCTCTAAAAGCCTGGGGTTTATATAAGCACCTAAAAGTCTGGATGCATTTTTCAGATGTTTCCAGATCTTTCAGTTACCTCTTTTCACATGATCACTATCCAGACTTGTAGCCCTTTCCCCTGGGCTGTGTTACGCAGCTCCATTCACCAGATGGTAGCCCTCCTCCTCCCATTAACACCTATGAGACCCCTGCTAAATATAGTTCTTTTTAGTATATTACTGGTGTGAATAATTTACATCTTCCCACAAATTCATCCTCAGAGCTTCACAATGCGGACCCACAGCAGTGCAACCTGACGATAAGATTTCGCTCAATTCAATTTTCCACCTTCCAAACCCAAGCTTTTAAGACAATGGCCAGACAAAAAAAAAAAAATTGCTCAAGAAACACCTTGCACCAATGCTTATATTCCTAATTTCTCATAAATATCGCCCTACAGTAAAAAATGCTCTGTCCCAGGCTTGGAGAGTCAAAAATCACTTGGCTGTAGCAAAAGCAAGAGGACTGGGACTTCACCACAGACACTAAAGGATATGGAAGGGACCATGGGCCTGGGGTGACATGGTCATTTTCCTGATGGTTTTTGGGAATCAGTAGATCAATGTTTGTCAGTAACCTGCAGGAATATATATTTTTTAGTATATTTTGGTACTGTTAGGTTAATGTTTGGACTCGATGATCTTAAAGGTCCCTTCCAACCTAGACGATTCTATGAGTCTATGATCAATGTATGTTTTCGGTAACAGTACAGCTCCAGGGTATCCCTGAAGACATTAACTTTAATCACTCAAAACAAGTATGATTTAATGATTTCTTTTTTTCTTCCTCTCTGAAATTACTAAGCATTCTTTTTCCTTTTATATTTCCAGGGGGAATTGGATTGGAGAAGCACCATATAAAGTAGGAGTCCCATGTTCTGCTTGTCCTCCAAGCTATGGAGGTTCTTGTACTGACAATCTTTGTTTCCCAGGAGTAACATCAAACTACTTATACTGGTTTAAATAAGTTAAGGTTTACATTATTATTTTTTTTTTAAAAAAGGATGAGTATCAAGAAGCTTGTATATTGATGTTTGCACATATTATATATGGAGAGATATTGTAATAATACTCTGATGTCTTCTTTTTTGTATGCTTTTGTATAATTAACTTTCAAAGTATAGTATAATTTGGTTTTAACACTTTGGAATTTAAATCTCACATTAACCCTTTTAGATTAACATTTTATTAACAGAGAACAAAAGAATTTTCACCTTAGCAAGTGTAGCTTCCTGAAGATTAGGTTCTGTTAAAAGCACGTTAAAATATAGAATATGGCTTCCTTTTAAAAATAAGAGCTCCAGAAAGAGAGGGGTCATTGTTTAATACTGTGCTTTAAAAACGGAGTGTGCTGTGCAAAGCAACAAATTGTCCTCACACTCCCAGTGGTTCTTCCCATTGACACCCGTGCTTTCACCTGCAACCTCAATGGGACTCCCAGCAGAGGAAAACGTATGTGCAAGAGAAACTGCAGGATCCTACCTACCTCATGCACAACATCCATTGGTTTCTGGCATTCCCAGCGTCCAGCACACGGTTGCTGCTATCATCGACGCCGGTGTGCAGACAGGAAAATTGGAGAGAGCAAGGAACCACCCTGGCCAAGACACGGTGGCTGTGAACTCATGTGCCTGAAATCTTCACTGGATAGGAAGTTGCGTCACTTCAAATATTCTGGTGTAACAACACAGCCTGACTCTACTTTTCCATGTTTCTGAACACGGTCATAATGGTATGATGGTGCTTTGCAGCAGTATATTTATTCTTGTACAGGAAGGTGAAGAAATACATTGCTACAAAGCACCGTATGTCAATACATGACATCCATACTGTCTTCTACGCTATACGTTTGCCAGTATAGGTGCTATCCCCCTGGCTGAATTTCAGCCAGGTGAAACTTCTGAGGAAAGAGCAGGCGTAAAAGTAGATAAAAGGATTTCCAAATAAAAGGCACCAGGCAACCTTAAAACTTCACACAGATTTGTGACCAAGATTCAAAATTTCTAAAGCAGTTGTCAGTGTCCTTTCAAATATATTCCTGAAAATAGATGTATGAATTGATAAAACCCAAATCTACTTATTCATAGCTTTCCCGCCAAAACCTGAATGCCTTATGGGTGCTTACTAGAACGTTTATAAAAAGGATCTACACTTTAAGATAGGATGTGATACAGTTAGTTTTCTTAAAAAAAGAAAAAAAAAAACAGATCAAAACCAGGAGGAAATCAAATATCTGCCACAACTAATATGTCATTGAAATAGCCTCAAGTTTTGGCTTTGTTTTACAGGGCAGAATGTACTCCACTTTAAATATACGTGTTTAGTCTGCTTGTACTGCCGCATTTAGACCTCTGAAATTTATGAATTTTGAAAAGTGATACTGAGCAGAGCAAGCAGAACAGCACAGGGTAATTTCACTAGTGCTATGTGTGTGTGTCCTTCAGTCACTATTAATTCAGTCCATTTGAGGGTGGTGAAGACAGTCTGTCAATGGAATATGAAGTATCCTATTGGTGATATTAAAAGAAAAAAAAGATGGGAGTTTGAATTCTTCATGTTAGTTATTCCTTTTCCTTAGCAAGACAGCTGTGTGTGGGGAATGAGCTCTACAGCCTGTGAAGTTTAATACCTCTCTCCATCTACCCATAATCTCATCCCTCAGAGAATGTCAGCGACTGGTCTGTGGCTTTTTGGACACTTCTGGTTATTGACACTGCTGTATCTGACAGGACAATAACCAGAAAAGTGCATAGTCTTAAAACGTGCCCATGTTTTAAAAGAATAACACTTGTAATGTTCTACTAACATTTATCCTAACAGTTACCATGGAAATGGTTTTCCTTTTGGGTTCAAAGGGACTTGGACTTGGGCAGTGCTCAATCAATCTAGCACTTGGGCTAAGTAAAATACAGTCCTGTTTTGGGAGTGAAGCACAACCTTTTTCAGTCTTCTATCTACACATTGAAAGAATTCTATGAGACAATACCACCAGTTGTCTGGTGGGACAACTAGCCCTCAGCCAGCACAGTTCTTGACAAAGATGTGTGGGGCAAATAAATCTTTGTTCTGCAAAAGATTTCTTCTCTAGTGGTAAAGACAGTAAAGTTAAAAAAGTGCATCTAACCATTTTCATTATTATTATTTTTTTAAAAAAATACAAGGTAGGAAGCAGAGTATAAGCAAAAGTTCAGGTTAAGCCATGGAGCCTACAACAGTAGGTCTGACAATAAGTGACTATGCACTTTGGAATTTGCAACATATATGTTGTATGGTACACTTTCCAAACAGGAGTAGACATTGTAAATTAATTTATAATTCTGTAATTCAGCTGAATTTATTATAACGGGTATATATGTTATCGTATCTGTTACTTTTTAAGTTGCTACAAATACCTTGATTCTGTGGAATATTTTGTTTTCTGTGGGTATAGAAAACTTTGCTCTTAACAAACAGGTATGCAGGTTTTTTCACAACATCCCATAATGGTGCTAGGGATTAATTATTTTAATCACACTGTAATTGACACCAGCAAAAAATGATCTGGGTATAAGCTATTTCATACAAGCAGCTCCTGATAAAATCAGCCACAAGCACTCAAGTATTAGCTGAATATTTTTAATTGACCAGAGAGGTTTACAGCTCATTGGATGTTTGGTTACCACAGAATTTGTCCTTCCACTTTAAAAAAAATAAAACTACTTATTAAAATAAGTAGTTTGCTGAAGGCCTTTCTGTATTTATTACCTACTTGAATCACCCCAATTCCTATCAACTTTTTGTCTCTTGGGTTGGGTAATGGCAATGCCAGTAAAGCTGTGCTTTGATTGCAGTGTCCTGATTATCTGACACCAAGCATTTCTATAACAGAAGTACTGAGATCTGTGGAAGACTTGGGGTATTTTTGACGGTGTATCTGCTCTGCTACACGGAGAGGGACATTCTTGATGCGTTCAAGGTTATGCTGAGGCAAAGGACCCCTAGCTGCTGTTCTGATAACCTTGAAGATTTGCTCCTTCCAAGCAGAGTGTTGTGCCTTTAAAGACAGAGAAATTAGCTCAAACTTTTGTTCTGGTCTAAATATAAAATTATGAAAGTATACACACGCTAAAACAAGGTTAAAAATATTTTCAGTCAAAATACTGTGGGAGGCATAGGAGTAAAAATGAAGTAATTGATATCAATTATAGAGTGCTGCTGTTTATAATATCTGCTTGTGATTTTTTGCCTCATTTAAACATCCAAGATGATGGGTAGCAATTGATACCTTCTGGTGCTAACCTATATCTCCTGGTGCTGAAGTTATACATTATTTTTTGTGGGAGATGAGGATTACTTCCAATATTACCATACACACTCCAGTGTTTGTGAGATCTTTTTCAGCTAAGCATGTCATATACAACCACTAGGCCAGATTTGCTTTTAAAGTTCTATTTTTATGGTTGTTTCAGGCTCTAATGAGAGTTTTATGTGCCTCAGAGAGGAAAATATATTCCTGTTCAAAACCAAAACAAACAGCACCTTCCCCTCATCACAACAGTGGAACGAGTTATAGGGAGAGTAAGATTTCTGGCAGCCGTGACTAGAGACTGATGCTGAGGAGGTTTTAGTGATCCTAAATTCTCTCTCTGGTGTAATAAATGGAATAAATTCAGAAAATCTAGGCTTGACCTCGAGCACTTGTCCTTGGGAAGCTGCATGTTCCTCTTCTCTGAGACCAGTGTGTTCCCCTCTGAATTGGAGATGAGTTGGGTCAGGCCTCAGTGAGAACCGTGGGAGATTTGACATCACTTTTGCAGGACTGAGAAAGTCGGGATTCCATGCGAGCTTTCCGGATAGCAGAATTAGACTTCATATGCTATCCCCTACAAACACTGCAAAATACCATGGGATTCTGAAAGAGGAAACCTCCCAGAGCAAACATGTTCTGTACCACAGATGGGACCTAACAGAAAGAAACATATTGATGTCCTTAGCTATGTCTATAGATGGATAGATGGGTAAATAGATATATCTGTTTATATATGATCTTCAATGATCATGTCGCAAGCGTGGATGCCCTCTTGTGGTAGAGAATGCCAATGTATTGGTTTGGTTTCTTAGGAATCCAAAAGGTTTTAGGATTTCTTTTAGAACAAACATATGCAAATTTAGTTCATTTTGTTCAAAATTTTGACCTTGATTTTAAAGACACATGAATTATTCTGTCTTCTTTCTTGAGAAATTAGGTCCATTGCATAACTCCTCTATTTCGTAGTCCGTGGAACAGACATAAACTTTTGAAAGTTGTCCCCACTCTGCTGAGTTGCCCTGAGTGTGAAGTGTGAGAAAACCAGACTGAAATGGTTGCAATATGGTTTTATCACCATGTCTTCCGCCAAAAGACAAAATTTAGCATGGAAAAAGATTTTGGCCCCTTATCATTTGGCAATCAGGTTGTTAACTCTTTAAGAATCCCTCATGCAGACAACCCATATAAATTACTCTAGGAGGTTTTTTGGCCAACAGAAGAGAGGAGATATCCCTCAGGTTATATGTTTAGCTCAGAACAGCCATCATTATTCAAATCACTGTGCTGTTCATCCTGCTGCAAACTCACTACAGCTTCAATAGATCATCATGTAAGTCAAGAATTATCCTAGATGTAATATTTAAGGTAAATAAACCTAAAGAGTGGATGGTAATATTGGAATCTAATAACTCTGAGGAGTTAAAACATCTTTGTTTCATGTAGGGTGCTCTAACATAATCGAAACGGTGCTTAACGGCAGGGTTCACTTAAGAAGCAGACCATCTACAGTTGCTTTTTTCCATATACAATAAGGAAACAGTTTTCTGAGGTCTGGAGGTGTTGAGGATTAGAAGATTATGGTATTTCTATGCTTTTTGTCTGAACCCGAGCCAAAAAAACATTCGTTCAGTGTTTATTCAGTGAAATGTCCTTTCACCCCTCTCATTATATATTTTCATCATTTCTTGTTTAGATTTTTTGGATAATTGTGTGGGCGGGGTTTTATCTGTTTTTTCGGAGAAGAAAGCTTCTTGTGTAACACGTCTTGCAGTGAACTTATCAATATAACATTTCTTTCATATTGTCATATGATGCTATATACATGTTATACCTGAGGCATAAATTTGTATCCCTGTTTCAACTTCTAATGCTATGAGGATATAGAGAAATGTACATCATTTTGATCTATTTTGTAACATCTATACATTTAAATAAATAAGTAAAATTGTCAGTACACTTGGTGTTCCTTTGAGGTATCTTTTGTTGTTTCTTATGTTGATTTGTTGTCTGAAGAAGACAAGTTTTCAGGGAGGTAATAAAGGACATATCTAAAGTGAATTTAAATTCAGTTTGAATATATTCATATAAGTGCATACGTTTTACACCTGACCTCTACTATGTACTTGAAATATATCCTATGTGGATAGGAGCCTATCTTTTGGTATTGAAAGCCTCAACTCTTTATCAGAATTAGTGATCGGGGGGTGTTTTCTTATCTGTCTGTGTCCAAGAAGAGAAATCCAAACTGTGATGTTCCCCGGGGGTCAGTACTGGGTCCAGTCCTCTTCAATACATTCATCCATGACCTGGACGAAGGGATGGAATGTACCCTCCACAAGTTTGCTGATGATACAAAACTAGGAGGGGTGGCTGACACCCCAGAAGGCTGCGCCGCCATCCAGAGAGACCTGGACAGGCTAGAGAGCTGGGCAGAGATGAACCTGATGAAATGTAACAAACGCAAGTGTAGGGTGCTGCACCTGGGGAGGGATAGCCCCCTGCACCAGGACAGGTTGGGGGTAACCTGCTGGAGAGCAGCTCTGAGGAAAAAGACCTGGGAGTCCTGGTGGACAATAGGATGACCATGAGCCAGCAATGTGCCCTTGTGGCCAAGAAGGCCAATGTCATCCTGGGGTGCATCAAGAAAAGTGTGACCAGCAGGTGGAGGGAGGTCATCCTGCCCCTCTGCTCTGCCCTGGTGAGACCACATCTGGAGCACTGTGTCCAGTTTTGGGCTCCTCAGTTCAAGAAGGACAGGGAGCTGCAGGAGAGATGGCAGCAAAGAGCTACCAAGATGATGAGGGGACTAGAACATCTCTCTGATGAGGAAAGGCTGAGGGACTTGTTGTAGTCCAAACAGCACAGTGGTTTTGCCAAATTTCTTACTTCTTGATGGACTTGATTTGGTTTCTTTTTCTCTCTAGCTATCTTGCTTCGCTTACATCTTCCTCTTGACCAATGAATTGGTCTGCAGTTTTTGGAAAGACAATGCTAAAGTACATCAATCCACTATATTCTTTTCCATTTCCTCTCTGTTGCCTTTTTGTCTGGATCTGAGACTGAAACAGAACTGACCACTAAAATTTCCCACTGGTGCCCTGTCTCAGTCTCCCAGTTTTCTAATCACAGTTTCCATCAGGCCTTCACACCTTGATTTTTCACCTGCAGAAACCAGGACACGGATGGGCTGATGTGTACGTAACTCTCACCTCATTATGGAGGGTAGATGTAGTTGGCTCAGTTCCTGAAGTGTAGGAACTTGAAATCAGTGGCAGAATCCACAGCTCAGACATGGCATGAGGTGCTCCAGACTGTGACTTCAGCAGGAGGAATGGTCTCACTGTTGTCAGGAGTCAACAAGGCCACACATTAGAGTACTGCCATGATTTGGGGTGCCCTTATGTTATTGCACAGTGGTTACTGCTGGTCTGAGAACCTCTAATATAAACTAGGAGATTGAATTTTCTTTACTCTTGGGGGAAAACGTCTACTGTGCCAACAGGGTGTATGTCCACAGGATGACAACCCCATATCTCCACAGGCAGCCAGTGTAGCATCCCAGCCATTCATGTCCCAGGAGAGAGGCAGAGAGCTTCCTCCTTGTGAAAGTACACACTGCCCAAGAGCCCAGTTTTACTATGTTTTTGGGTTTGTCTTAATCTCTAATTCTGCAAGTCCCAGTGACTTTGACATCAAAGACATACACTTGATATATTTTAACTTTTTTTTTTTGGTTGGTTGGGTTTTTTTCATATTAGTAACACAGTAATCTGAAAATTACACTGTCATCTAGGCAAATTTTTCCTGTGTCTTTAACATAGTCCTTTATGTTTGACTGGGGAACCATTGTAGTAGTTGCATTCCTGACACGTATGACTAGCCTTTACAGTAATGTCATGAAAATAAATAATGAAAGTAACGTAAAGAGTTCTCCTTAACAGATAATAGAAACTGAGAGTATATTTTGTCAACTGTGCATTGTTTATAGCTTTTTTTTACTTTCTACAGGATTTCATCCGGAGCTCTAGCTCCATCATTTTGAATCCCCTTTTCATCTGAGGCAAGAGAGGTTTATTTGATTTTCTCTGTGAAATCTAGCACTGGACTTGCTCCACTGCATTTTTTTTTTTTTTTTTGTCAAAAAAGCTTGAAAGTATGTCTGCAAGCCCCAAACTCTCCACAGTCTTGCTCAATTTGCAGTCCATACATCTGCAGCTACATCCTTGGAGTAGTGTTTTGCATTCTTTTGTAGACATTGGCAACAGGGAGGTGACAGTAGTTTCAACCAACAAGGACCTTGCGTAATGACAGGAGATTTTTCCACCCAGATCACATCCAAAGGCTCCTCTGTAACCGCATCTATCAAAATTCACTTTTATTAGAAGCCATGGCGGATGAGTCTACACTTGACCGTACCGTTGTACTAGAATTAGATCAGAGCATGGAGAGGAGCATACTAATTTCCATGTAGGAGGTGAATAAATAATTTGCATTATTTGAGTACCATTTTGTCTTCTCTGAACTTCTAATATCCCTATATCTGTTTGGGTACTGTAGGAGCCCTAACGTACTGCTTGAAGTTGGATTTAATTTTGGCACTATTTTTTCTGCATCGTTCTTTGAAGAGTCTTTGTATTTCCTCCTTGTTTGCTGGATCAGACGTGTTGATAAATATTTCATACTTTCTGTGATCTACCTGCAGATCTTGGCATACAGTTTTCCCCATGTTTGCTATTTTTGTTACACACAATTGATGTTTTTACTTTTTTTTAAACTTTTCTCAACACCTTCAGCTCTTTCCAGAGCTGCATAAACTTCTAGTCATCCTCTCCTTCACTCCTTCCCTGTAGAAAGTGTACTTTCTGTTTAGTACACTGTATACCACCAATATTTTCTATTTTCCATTGCAAAACGTATGTGCCAAACATAACTGAGATGGCAGCCTGCAAAAAAACAGTGTCTCCCTATGGGTGTGTTGAATGTGCACAGACATGTGGCCTTTTTTCCTATGGGCACTGCCAGAATCCTGCTGTTATGTCAGACATGGAAAAATATTTGGCGTTAACCATCTCCTGAAGGATTTTTCCCCTCGCAGGTAGTGGAAAATATTCCACTTTTACATATCAGTTTGATTATTTTGGGTATTTCCATAAGCGAAAAGAAGCACACGTTTTTTTTAGTGAGCGTATCTGTTTTATCCATTCTTCTAACCCCAGTGTAGTCATTGGGAGCTGTACACCACAATGTAACGCCTGGGAACAGTATAGATCAGTGAGCTGGGGACAAGGGGTGGTTCAAGAGTGGCTCAAAACCAGAAAATGCCTTTGGCAAAGCCAGAATATCTGAACAGAATACTGCTCCTTGCTGAACAAAGCCACATGGTGATGCCTAGAGAAGCTGTGGCTGCCCCATCCCTGGAGGGGTTCAAGGCCAGGCTGGACAGGGCTATGAGCAACCTGGTCTGGTGGGAGGTGTCCCTGCCTATGGCAGGGGGTTGGAACTTGATGATCTTTAAGGTCCCTTCCAACCCGAACCCTATGATTCTATGTTTCCATGTTTGCATCTGCAGAGTCTGTTTCACTTCCTTCCACGGCCACATCATGAAGCCTTCACAACAAAGTGACCTTGATGGTTGTATGACAAACCTCCAGCAAAAGGTCTGAACACAATACTTCTCAAACTGTATCACAACTCAAGAGCCACAGGTGGGAAACTTCTCACCTATGGACATGTCCTCTGTGGCTACCCCATCTTCCCAGCTGGAACCGAGCAATAACGAAGACGACGCTCATCTAGCTTGGAGGTGTTGGCAATATTAAGTCAACCTATGCCCTGCGTTAATACCGCTCCTGTAAAGACAAAAAGATGGGTCCTTGTCATAAGAGACTCCCTACTGAAGCAAACCTAACACACAGAGTGAACCGACTTCTTGGAGAAATCCTTGCTGCCTCCCTGGAGCCTGGGTTAAAGATGTGAAGAGAAAGCTTTCTACCCTGATGTGGTCCTCAGATTATTATCCATTATTGATTTTTCAGGTAGAGGTCTAAGAGCAATCAATGGAGACTTCAGAGCCTTGGGATGACTGGTTAAGGGATCAGGAGCACAAGCCGTGTTCTCCTGTGTCCTTTCAGTTGCAGGGAATGATGAGGGAAGCAACAGGCAGAGCCAGGCTGGTTCCCAGCCTGGTGTCACCTGAAGAATTTTAGATTTTTTGATCATGGGTGGGTTTACACAGCACCAGGCTTGCTGGCAAGAGACAGGGTACATCTGTCTCGAAGCAGGAAAAGCATGTCTGCACACAAGTTGGCGGGACTCATTGAAAGAGCTTCAATCTAGATTTGAAGGGGCAAAGGGATAAAACCAGGCTTGTGAGACATAAGCTTGGGGGTGGCACGGCAATGTTTGAGGGATGGTGTGCTAGTAAGGTCCTTTCGTCTGCCATCTTAATGGAGGCAGGGGATGGAGATCCATGCAGTAGTAAAGACATGAGGGGTTCTTTCTACCTTTATGCCACTCTCTTCTTCAGGTGTTTCCCATATGTTTATGGTGGCCAGTCTTGCTGCAAGTAATTCCCCTCTCTCCCAACCAGGTTGCCTACCCTCCCTCAGACAACATCAGTCTTTTGTGTCACCTTTATCACCTGTTACTCATGCTCTGGGGATGCTGATGTTATTGGATCATCTTCATATTTGATAACTTTCTCCCTGCTGCTTGCAAGAGATTTCTTTTTCTTTCTTTTTCTTTTTCTTTTTTTCTTTTTCTTTTTCTTTTTCTTTTTCTTTTTCTTTTTCTTTTTCTTTTTCTTTTTCTCTTTTTCTTTTTCTTTTTCTTTCTCTTTCCCTTTCCTTTTTTCTTCTGAGTTGGTATCCTAGTGTCTGATAATAACAACTTCACAGAGCCCCATGGAGCTTCTGGGAAACTCTCTTCTTAAATACTGTAATTTAGCTGCATGTACTGCTCTATAGCTACAGAGTCAAACAGAACTCTATGAAGTCAATGAAAAGTTTGTTCATTCCATTGGAGTGGGAATTTCTCCTCTGCTAAGCTGAGAACTTCTGTTTTCTGCTTTTCCAGACTTTTTAAAGTAGTGTCACCTCACCTCAGCTAAAGAAAGAAGGAACTTTAAAGGCACCTGCAAGGCCTATCTGTTTCTCCCAAAGGTGTATAAATATATAAATGGAGAAAGGGGGTAGAAAAAGGACAACATACATCAGAAGGAGCAAATTGCCAGCTGAATAAAACTAAGCAAATGGAAAATATAACTTTAACTTTGAGTCTTTGGAAATTTCTACTTTTAGCACATGCTATTTATTCAAGCTTTTGTACAATGAAGACATCATAATGTGAAGCTCACTTTAAATGTAAAGATGTTTATTTCTGACAGCTCATTTACCAAAGAAATGCAGCCAATAAAATTCTTTAAATTGAAAAGGACAAAATAAGTAAAATACCTGATTTGTGTTAAAAACTTAACTGCATTAAAGGTCCATGCGCCACTTGGTAGAACACCTGGGTAAAAAAAGCAAGATCCCCAAAAGTCACTTGTTTATTTATAGAGCTACTTAGACAGAATATAATTTCCTGAATCCAAAATGTGATAAATAATCCTTTCTTCCTAACAACAATATCTGCAAATGCTAGTGTAGAAGCAGAGCCCATTCACCGCTTTTAAACATTGAAAATAAAACTGAATTTTGACATCCCAAGCATGAAGAGCTGGAGTTGCCTTCCCAGGAAGAAGCAGAGGGCTCAGAAGGGATCTAGAGAATGGATTTGCTGGCGGGGAAGAAGAAAAAAGGCTAGAATGGTGGCAGCAAGTGCTGCTTCTATAAATGTTTATTTCTTTTCCACACTATCTATTTGCCAGATAACTCATATGGGTCGTAGAGTTGATTTCTTCCTCACCCTGAGGGGATCCAACCCCTCTCTCACACTTTTGGTAAGCTCCCAAATAAAAGAGTTTACATGTGCAGAAGAGCTTTGTTAAATGGCGTGTAGGCAAACCATAAGAAGCCACTGCTGCCCAGCCAAGTACGCAAGCTTCATGCAAGGGGCCCAAGAGAAAAGGAAAGTGGTGTTTTGGACACCTAACGAGAAGAGCTACAAATCCCAACATCTCCTCTCAGGACTGTGGCTGCTGTAGGTAGTGATTTTGGCATGCAAAAGGTATAACTTTCTGCATTTCTTTTTAAACATAGAATGTAAAATACAGCATTTCCCAGGAACAGAGACTAGAACCCAACACTCATTACGGAACAATATGTGCCTCACCTTACTTTCTCTCTGACTTTATATAGGCTGGGCAACCCCCTGGAAGAGCTTGGTAGAAGCTAGCTTGGAAATGTGTGTTCACCTTATACATTCATACAGAAAAATTCAGAAAAGGAAGCAGAAATAAACCCAAATGCTTACTAATCATTATGACTATCATCATTGTAATAATTACAGGCTGAGACAATTGGGGGTGTTAGCAGACTAGAGAAGAGAAGGCTCCGGGGAGACATTAGGGGCCCTTCCAGTCCCTAAAGGGGCTCCAGGAGAGATGGGGAGGGACTCTGGATCAGGGAGGGGAGCCATAGGACAATGGTATTAAACTGAAAGAGACGAGATTTAGATGAGATCTCAGGAAGAAATTCTTTGCTGTGGGGATGGTGAGACACTGGAAGAGGTTGCCCAGGGAAGCTGTGGCTGCCCCATCCCTGGAGGGGTTCAAGGCCAGGCTGGATGGGGCTTGGAGCAACCTGGTCTGGTGGGAGGTGTCCCTGCCCAGGGCAGGGGGTTGGAACTGGGTGATCTTTAATGTTCCTTCCAACCCAAACCATTCTGTGATTCTATAATGAACATTCCCCCTTGAGTATTTTTTAAATTTAAAATTAAGAAATGTCTTTTCAGATAAGCATGAGTCTTACCCTACAGACAACAGGGAGGAAGGAGGGAAGTGAGCTCTCTAGTGCTGGGGTCACTGAAGGCCAGATTTTGTTACTTATTCCAGCTGTGTAGTCGAAAGGGTTACTGACTGTATTTAATGGAATTAATGGCAAAGTAAGATAATACAATAGTAAAGTCATGGTGGCAAAACAAAGACTGCGCCATTTATCTGTGTGTGTGGAAGTATATGCAGATCTGTATATACTCCTAAGCTTTCGCATTCCTTGTCCATGCCTCGTTTGGCAAATCTCAACATTACTACAAAGAATATATATCAATTCATAGAATTTACTTCATAACTTTTTTCCCCTGTGCCTTAGCCAAGCCTCACCATGTGTGTGCATTAGAAACCCTTGACAAAAGCCAGCTGAGGGCTGAAATGTTGGGAATTTGCCCTCTTCACCCTTATGAATAAATCTTTCTTTAAAAGCAAGGAAAAAATCCTCTTGGCTTGGAATATCTCAGCATGCTGACTGTGCACAAACCAAGGCTGGAATAATTGTGCATTACTGTGATTTGTTTTTGTATTGACTCCTTGTCATGTTTTTTAAAAAAGTATTATAATTTCTTATTGCTGTGCACCAGGTGCTTGCCAGATAGTTAAGGAGGGCCAGCTGTGGGCTTTCAGGAGATGCCAGAGGAAGAACTGATAGATTTTTTTAACCAATGTCTTCAGAAACCTTTTACATTCCCGCAAGTAGTGCAGCATTGGCATGCCTTGAGAAGAAGCACCAGGAAAGCAGCGCTCAGTGCAGTTTCAGCCTTTTGTTTTTTTTTTTGAAAAGAGGAGAAGGGCAGCGGAATACGCTTGATGTCATGAGCTAGTTTTTCATGGACCACCAGTGACTGCTCCGCAAGCTCCACTTTGGGAACCATTTCTTAAATGGTGCCAAATGAATGCATGGTCTGATAAAACCAAAGTAAATGCTTCTGTCTGTTTCTACATACCCATAATGAAAGCCCTGATGCTCCTTCCACTGCTACTCTTGGCATCGAGATTTATGAAAGATGCGTGTCCATGGAAAGAGTTTAGATTGAAAAGAACCTGCCATCAGTAAATATAAGTGCAAGCACTATCAGCATTGTTGTTAAAGCAACTGTTGCTGCAGGATGATGACTGCTTAAAAGATTAATTCTCATTATTTGCCACTTGATTTCTAACACCAGCTAAGCTTTCTCCTGTTCATGCAGGTGTTTTAATAACCAGAGCTGTTCTTTCTTGTTCTATCCCACCCCTTAAATTAAAAAGGCTTTAAATTAAGCACAACTCCATTGATCTGATCTGGCACTGGCCCAGATGGCAGAGTTTGCCAGTGACTCCAGTAGAAGCTGGTTGAGCTCTGCCCAGTCTGTGTGTGTCCTGGGAGCACCTCTGCAGGCTTCTCCCTCTCCTGTCACACTACACCACTATGGCTAAGGGGCTCTGCAAGCGCTGATCAGGAGGAGTGACACAGATGGAGAAGGCCACAGCTTCAATAACAAAACTTCTGTGATATCTGAGGAGGTCCAGAGCAAGCTCTTCCACAGTTTCTAACACCCTCACTTTCCTCCCTTCTTCTTCTGTAGAAAATGATGACGAATGGGGACATCACAAGGGGACGTCTCAGGACTTGAGCTTCTTTAGGTTTAAGGTCAACTAGCAAGATCATAGAATCTATGATTCTAGGATAAGATCCCAGTTCTCTTTTGTGCCTGGTACTTGGCTCTTTTATTTTTCTGAAAAAGCTGTAACCTGGAATGACCTAAAACATTCCTACAGAAATGACCATCATGTAGGTCCAAGTCCTCCACCAATCTGGCTTTTCCTGACACTATAAAGAAGATGAAAGATTTCCCAGTTTGTCTCCAACAACAAAACCAACTGATGGACATCAAAATTAATCACTAGTCAGCATCAAAGTTTTTTAAAACTGTATTGTACCTATAATTCAATTGCAGTGAGGGAAGTGGTAGCTGCAAAAAGTCAGAGTTTAAACCTTGATGAAAAAATTGCATTAAGGTCTTAATAGTATTAAGTAAAGACTGAAACAGATGCTCTCCGTCTGAAATCATGGGAGGCAGACAAGTGCTAGAAGACATGGGATCCAAACTAAGTTCTCTGGCTGGTGCTTTCTCTGTTCCTTCTCGACAGAGCCATGGGATGGTAAATTTTTTCCACTTAAAAATCAAGTCTGTAGCAGTCATTTCACTTTGAATTAGGAGGTGAGAAGACTGTGAGTATAGACATCAACAGAATGGCAGCATTAGCAGCTGAAATGCTTAGCAAAGATGCAAATTCATAAAGAAAGCATTAGAATAAATACTTGCTTGAATACAGCTGGATAAATAGCTTACGTAGATAAAGAGGAAAGAGATTACAGATCCCAGCATCTGGCCAGTCTCATTCTTGACATGGTCCACTGAAAATTAAATAGACAAACCTATACCAAAAGCCTTAAGGTCCCTTTTTCCCCAGAATAGTTTCCTGCTCCTTTAGCGAGATAGAAATGTCTTTTCAGAGACATACATTTTTTGAGGAGGGAAACAAGTTCAGTTGTTAGAAGGAAAATTATCTTCCATAATTTCTTGAAATGGTTCTGAGACTTCTCATGTGCAGGCTCAGATACGACCAAAAAAACTCACCTGTTTCTTCCTTCAGCAAGAAGTTTCTGCTTATATTTAAGCAGTTTAAGATTTGCACACATCTGAACTGTGCACCTAAACTCTATATAATCCTAAAAAGGGGAAAGTAAGATCCTACTGACTTTTTTCTGTGATTTCTCTCACTTGCTCCCTGAACTTAAAGACTCCCTGAATGTAAAGGAAAAGAAAAAGATATAAATCTGGCTGGATATAGGGAGAAGAACTTGAGGATTAAATAAAAAAATATTGTTCGGGAGCCATTCGCATGTAGATAAACTTGCTGATAGAATTTGTATAAAACCTGTATCTGGTAGATCAATAAGAGTAAGGAGGAGTAAGGAGTAAGGAGGAGTAAGAAGTAAGGATACAACTGTGGGATTTGATCAACAAAGCAGGATGAGAACGAAGTAGACATATGGCCTGGAAGCCAAGAGAAGGCAGAAATCAGAGAAAGAGGGATTATATAAAAGGTAGGAGGCAGAATAAACATAAAAATGATAGAAACATGCCCATTAGATTTAACTGAAGTGACAGTTAAAAGAAACCTCCAGCTTAGATGATATGCTGGCAAAGATAAACCATTTTTGGCAAAATCATTTTTAATCCCTGCAACTTGTAATTCTATGGCCCCCTTTTACATACCAAAATAAACTTTCTCCCACATTCTGTATCACTCTGTCATTAGGACTGTTATTTCAACTTTTCTTTTTGAAAAACATTCAGCCCTCTAATAGCCAGTCAGGGACAGAAGATTTATTTTATCCCTTTTTAAAAAAGAAAATGGTCTTGGAAGCCAAAGTTTACAGAGGAAAAGTGCAACAGAGTACTTCCAACACACACCACTTTTTCCAAATACAGTGAAGGTACAAGATAAGTCAATCACATGAAGCACAAGACAGTGCTGAACAAAAGAAAAAAGTGATATATTATTGATACCAGTCCTGCCTTGGCCGGGACACAGTTTAGTGATCTCATGGGTCTTTTCCAGTTCTAACTTCTATGGTCTGATAGCTCTTCTGACTGTGAGCAAGTAAAGAAGAAAACTAAGGGTAAAAATGAAATTAGGTTAGGCTGAAATGTGTCCTCCCATGGGGCAAAGGGTAAGGCACGAATCCTCCTTCCTCCAATATTCTTTTTGGACAATATGCATTGTTGCCTAATTTCATCTTTCATAGAATCATAGAATTGCTGGGGTTGGAAGGGATCTTTCAGATCATCTAGACCAAAAAAACCATCCCTAAACCATGTCTCTAAGCACTATGGCTGCCCGGCTTTTAAATCCCTCCAGGGATGGTGACTCCACCACTTCCCTGGGCAGCCCATTCCAATGTGCAATAACCCTTTCTGTGTAAAAATTGTTCCTAATCTCCAATCTGAACCTCCCCTGGTGCAACTTGAGGCCGTTTCCTCTTGTCCCATGGCCTGTTCCTTGGGAGAAGAGACCGACCCCCCCTGGCTACACCCTCCTTTCAGGGAGTTGGAGAGAGCAAGAAGGTCCCCCCTCAGCCTCCTCTTCTCCAGGTTAAACAATCCCAAGATCTTAAAGACATCTCATCTTTCTTCTGGGCAGTTGACTTGCTCCCTTCCCCTAAAACCAGCTCCTGTTAAAAGGAACGTAGGAGAATTTTAGCATTCTCATTTCAGGTTTTCACCGTCTTACACCAGTTTTAGGCCACTGAGATTTACTCAGTTCCTTTCATGAGAGAGGAAACAGGTTTTCACACCTGTACAAGAGGTGTGAAAACGAGAGGATCTAGATATTTTATCTTCCTCTCTGCTTACTCATATTCTTACCGTCCTGTTGCAGAATTCAGAGCCAGCATGTCTTTCTGGTGGCTGTGGATATTCAGTATCTCAGTCAAGCCTCAAGGGCTGGCAATCAGATTGGAAGGAGCCCCAGGGAGGTTGTAGAGTCCCCATTTGTGGAGATTTTCAAGACCCACTCTAGGCAATCCTGCTTTAGCAGGAGAGTGGGACTAGATGATCTCTATAGGTCCCTTCCAGCTCTCACAATTCTGTGATTCCATGATTCCATGACTTTCTCACTGGCCTTGGTGCAACAAAGAGATCTTCTACGGCTAACCTTCAGAAACGGAGAATAACAAACAGGAACAAGTTCCACCTTTTATTCAATATTGTATAGGAATTAGAGCAATTAGCTGCTTAAAGAGTTTAATTGAAGCGATGTTTCATACGTTAGAGCCCCTTCCAGTACCTAAAGGGGCTAAAGGAGAGATGGGGAGGGACTCCATCAGGGGAATGGAGCAATAGGAAGAGGGGTAGCAGTTTTAAATTGAAAAGGGGGAGATTTAGATTAGATCTCAGGAAGAAATTCTTTGCTGTGAAGGTGGTGAGACCCTGGAACAGGTTTCCCAGAGAAGCTGTGGCTGCCCCATCCCTGGAGGTGTTCAAGGCCAGGCTGGATGGGGCTTGGAGCAACCTGGTCGGGTGGGAGGTGTCCCTGCCCAGGGCAGGGGGTTGGAACTGGACGATCTTGAACGTCCCTTCCAACCCAAACCATTTTATGATTCTATGAATCTATGATTAATTCAATCAATCCTTATTTTGGAAAACAAAATATAGGTTATACTTAAACTTTCAGATATTTAACCTAGGGAAGATTTTCAGGGAAGGAGGCAGAGTCGTAACCCTCCAATTTCACCATGTGCTGTTTATCTGCTTTGTTTTTTTCTGAAGGAAGAAGCTGACATCTTTGTCATCAGTATTACAGTGGCATCCAGTCATGGTCTGCCACTTACAACTTTCCCTCCACCATCTGCATTGATGTATAGAAAAGAGAAAGTGATATGATGCATTTTGTATAGACAGATGGGAGTATATTTAGAAAGGGGAGAGTCAGTCCCTATAAACCACTGTCACCTGAATTCAGTGAGTTAATAAAAAACCCAGATACTTTGGGGAACTATGTGATTGATAAAGAGAGCACCATAATGTTGGATAAGGGGATACGGACACATTTGACACAAGTGTCATTAAAGCCTGTGTGCCTCATGATATTTTTTTCATACATATGCTTCTTTTAAACAAAAGAACTATGCATTAAATGACTTAAATTTGAAGGGTTCTTCAAGCTAATTTTGTGTATTCTGCCTATGGGCTCATGCTCTTGTTGCTAACATAGGTCCATCTGTGAGAGCTTTAATGCTGCACCTTTACTGGAGAGACCGATATTGCACTTATATGAGTTGAAAATGTGAAGGAAAAATCGCAAAATGTCTAAACTAAGGTTTCACCACATAATGAGCCTTCTTGCTCCTTGTCTACTTAATGAGGTGTGAGTCTCTTAAAGATCATGTGAAAATCAACATGACTAAACAAAGGTAATTTCACCACCCACTCTATTTCCTTAAAACAGAGTGTTCTAGACAACTATGTGTAAATCCATGGGATATGGTATTACAGCTGTCATCACGTCAAGTCAGATAATATATAGGAATCATCTTTTCAGAAGCTGTATTAGCCAAGATATATGTTATGTGTTTTTTATTGCTGCTTAATTGTGTGATATTTGTGTTGGACTAGCGGTACAAAGTGCTGAGATTATGCAATGTGTCTTATTTTATGCTGCTGCTGGAGTGTTAATGATCGAGTTCCTTCCAATTATGTCATTCCAGTTGGGCAATCTTCAAATTTCACCAATTTACATTTCCTCTCATTATTTATTAACGTATCTTGTAATCAGTTATTACAAAATCCTATAAAACAGCAGACTGTACAAAACTGAATACTTTTTCTGAAAGTGGAATGTCATTCTTCACAAAATAAATCCAGTTGTATTAATATGGCAAAATTGTAAAGAGCTTTCGGAGTCCAGCTTGAGCTTTCCTGTTATAACACCTCTGATGTCCCCCTGTGAAAGCCCAGGTGATCCTTCTGACAGATGTAGTGAGCATTAGAGGTTTCATAAGGTGTAGAGGAAACACAATTAGAGCTCAATTTGGCAAAATTTTCATCTGTCAGTTTGATACTTCTGAAAAAAGAATTTCTCTTGGAGCACATTAGTCTAATTTTTCCTTCCTGTTGGAATATAAAGCCATTTTGGGAATTTCAGCATAACGTTTTTCTTATGGTGTAATTTTGTAAAATCATGATGATTATATCACATTATTTTATATGGTGTTATTTTTTATGGTGTTATTTTGCATTGTCATAACATATGAAGCCAAAATCACAAGAAAGTATTTTTACTCATTCAAAAATTACTTTTTAAAAACATATTGTCTTTTAAAAAGTGCTTTCATTCCATTGCAAGTTGTAAGAGATCAGATTTTGATTTCAGTTTAATTTCTATTAGCATAAAAGTGTCCTCAAAATAATGTGAGTCACATTTTGCAATTTTTACATGCAATATCTGTGAAGTTCCATTCTGTTTGAAATTACAGATGACACTTAATTTCCTTTAATATAAATTCCTTTTCCCAGTTCTTGATAGAAGATAGATATTATTAAAAAGTGGACTTTTTTCAGTTTCTATTTCTATAGGAGTATTTTTACTAATGAAAAAAATGAAAAGTGAGAGGAACAATGGTTAGCTTGTTGATATCTGTGACGTGCTGTAGCCAGTGACATCTGGAGTTCTGTGTCCTGTTCTGGGCTCCTCAGTTCAAGAAGGACAGGGAACTGCTGGAGAGGGTCCAGCGGAGGCTACGAAGATGATCAAGGGACTGGAGCACCTCTCTGATGAGGAAAGGCTGAGAGACCTGGGGTTGTTCAGCCTGGAGAAGAGAAGACTGAGGGGGAGCCTCATCAATGCTGAGCAATATCTAAAGGGTGGGTGTCAAGAGGATGTGGTCAGGCTCTTCTCAGTGGTGCCCAGTGACAGGACAAGGGGCAACGGACACAAACTGAACACGGGAAGTTCCGTCTAAACATGTGGAAAAACTTGTTTGCTGTGAGGGTGGCAGAGCCCTGAAAGAGGCTGTCCAGAGACGTGGTGGAGTCTCCTTCTCTGGAGGCATTCAAACCTGCCTGGACATGTTCCTGTGGGACCTGCTCTGGGTGACCCTGCTCTGGCAGGGGGTTGGAGGAGCTGATCTCCAGAGGTACCTTCTGACCTCTACAATTCTGTGATTCTACATATCTGTGTGATTTTAGCCACACAGATCAATTGATCCATGTATACCCTGCAGAAAAGACAACATCTGCAACCTGCTAGCCCATGGGAAGTGTCACTTCCGCTGCCTGCTCTACAACTGTAACACTGGTAGTTGGCCCGTTGGCTGTCACCTGCCAAGGGCTATGTGCTATGGAAGACACAAACCTGTGGACTTTTCAAAGAGGACAGCGTGGCCTTCTTGAAGGAGCTGGACCTTGGCTCCTGCTCCCTTCTGCAGCATGGAAGCAAACTGAGGTCAGCAGTGAACAAACACAAGGAGCGTAAGGGAGGGTAATTGTTGCTGATGTCCACGACTAGACCTACCCAGGCGCCAGCCTGGGAAGGGACTATGTGGTTGGTTCTTTCCTCTCTTCTCACATCATTTAGGAACTGCTGTACAACAATTACTTCAGATCCTTGGGCTGTGGACCCTGTGGCTTCCACTTGCTGAGGACTCCCAAAAAGAGTTCAGCAAAAGGGCATAGCTGTGTTGGGGACGGGCACCGCGGCATTTTTAACTTCCTGCCTAGAGGAATTTAGGGCCTTCGTTTGAGTCAGTTGATCAGTACTTGGTGAGGAACTGTCTACAGTATCCACTAGGAAATGCTGAGGGAAGATGGAAGAGGGCCATCCGGGAACATTCAAGAACAGAAGTGTTTACTCAGGCTGCAAATTCCCTTTAGAAAGCAGCGTAAGCGAAACCCTTACTGACCCAGTACTGACCCTTTCCTTTCAGCTGCCCATTTATTTAGGGGACCTTTGGGACAAAATGAAAGTGAGGATGTTTCTGTCTGTGACACCAGTGCTCTGTGCTAAACCTTGTCCTGGAGATTTGCTATTGTAGTTAGTTGCTCGTTAGGTGAGTGGCTTGATTAAGCTCTTCACAAGAGATGGAAGAAGGAAATCACAGTAACAACATCATAGGGATGCTTAAGCACATGCTCAGCTCTATCAAGGAGTAACTGCATCTGAGAACATTTGATTTTACGGGAAAATTGTGCTGTACCATAGGCCCTACCGTAGGAGTCTGAAGCTCCATGTTTTTGATGTAGCTCTAAAAGGGCTCCATTTTTTGTGGCTCAGCTGCAGGCCCAGGGAGAGCTTAGACCTGAAACGCTCTGGAGGAATAGCTTGAAAACCATGAGTAAGCTCAAAGCAAGTCCCCTACTGAGAAATGCAAAGAGATGTTTATTTTCAAAGGAAAATAACAGTTGGTTTCAAAACAATCTTGCATTTCCAACAGAGTTATTTGTAGGAAAAAAATATGAAAATATTGGAATGAAGCACAATCACAAGAATGTAGGGTGAAGTTAACAACAGCAAGGTTGTCATTATGAAAAATTCTAAGATTCAGTCTTCTTTGCCAAAACATACATAAATATATATAGTGCTGTTAATGAGACATATGCCTCCAACACCAGACAGTATAATTATGTCTGAGCATTATTATAAAAGCTAAATAGGTGTTAATTAAACATTTCCTTTTTTTTTTTTCCTTTTGCTGGCCCCTCCTCTTGCCTCCAGGATCATTAACTCCTTGGCAGTTGCCCTGTCCCCTCACCACAAGGCTGGAGGGAACTCCAGGCAGTCTAGAGATGGAAAAGGCCCAGCAGTTCCACCATGTGACTCCATCTGTAGCGTGGAACAGAAGGCAGCCTCTTCTAATAATACTCCAGCACCTCTGTTTGAGATTGTGCCATTAGTCTGTAGCTGTTATGCTCCCCTGGAGCTGGCAGAATAAAAGGGAAGCAAAACAACAACCCTCCATCAACTGAAAAAACTCTATCCTTCATGTAGGGACAGGAAACCATCAGTGGAATCGAACCTCCCATGGCGCTGAGCTGACTGCACTTCATTACAGAGGCATTAATGAAGAGCTGTGTTTTTACAGAAATGTGATTATACGTTTCAATGGCTTAACAGGTAGAAAAGCAGAATTTGGTGCAACTAATTGCCTCTTGGGAACACACAGTGACCGCTCCTGAGTGACAAACACTTTTGATCTCAGATTTATATTACTAATTTCTTCCAGAAGATATTAAATGTGTTTGATAGCAAATTCCTGGGACTTCTCAGGTATCATTCAAAACTTCCAAAGGAATGTTTGTGATGTTATTTCCTCTGCTAGCCCAGAAGTAAAGTATGACCCAAACTATTTTACTAGGAAAATTTATAAGTTTCTTCATAAAATAACTCTGCCTTTACTCCTGTTTCCAATGTTTTGGGGTACTATTTTGTTACAGCATAAACACATTAAATGTATTACCCTATATATACAAAATATTAGTACATGTTTTTCAGTCAATTATTTAGAGACTCTTATGCAAAAACAAAATCCAAAATAAATGAATATATTGACTATTTTTATAAAGGTACAAATCAGCAAAAATAGCCTTTTTAACTCCATAAACCAGAATAAAATTATTATTACTGGAATAAATATCTTAACTGCTAAATATAAACCGGAGGCAAAACTATAAACTCTCAAGACTTTTCTGGTTGATATTCAATCTGAGTGGAAAATACGAACAGACCAGTCCTTTCCAAAACACCAGATCAGGATATGGTTTTAGTAACAGATATCTCTGTCACGTCTCAGTGTCCTTGTTTTGTGTATGACGACTGGCTTCAAAGTCTCATCCCCTTCCTTGACCAAAGGGAGCTTAAAAGCTCAGCTCCAGGATGCTGCAGTGATGCAATGACTAAGTGCAAGGCTCCACCATAGCTTTGGTGAAGCAGCTCCACCTTATAGAAATAATCTATTTGAATAAGTAAAAGGTCCCAGTCTGCTCTTTGCAGGGAGTTCCTTAAGTCATTGGACAATCATTCCCGCTTTTTCACAGAATCATAGAATGTTTAGAGTTGGAAGGGACCTTAAAGATCATCCAGTTCCAACCCCCTTCCCTGGGCAGGGACACCTCCCACCAGACCAGGTTGCTCCAAACCCCATCCAGCCTGGCCTTGAACCCCTCCAGGGATGGGGCATCCAAAGCCTCTCTGGGCAACCTGGGCCAGGCTCTCACCACCCTCACAGCAAAGAATTTCTAAGTTCTCATCTAAATCTAGCATTTTTCAGTTTTCAGACCTTTAATGACTGGCCTATGGAGTAAAACAGGAATTACTCTTTCAGCTGGCTCGGGAATGTGTGGGAAGGGGGGGGGCGTGGGGAGGTGCTGATAAACACGATCATCTACCAAATCAAATTGTATTTTTAGAGAAGTGGAGGAATGCACGTTTTATGAGCCCTGAAGGAGTTGAGCTATGAGAAAGGAACTCTGCAGTTTAGTGCTGTCAGATCACAGACAGATATGTACATACCTAGTAAAAAGGTTTTGGTACCATAGCAACATTAGTAATGGAAATATAGGCTCCAAAAAGAGCTAAATTTTGACAGTCCTCAATGGTAGTTTTGTAGCTGCCAGTGCTGATTTGAAAGAAAGTTTTTCTGGAATTTAGCTGCCTAAGTAGCCATTGAATATATAATGGTGAGATAGCAATTTAACAGACAGTTAGAGACTGGGATGGGAGGAGAAAAAAAACATTAGAGCTTTTATTTTACTTTTTTCCTGGTAGTTCCACATGACCTAATGCCATTTCCTCCTGATCCAGAATGACAGGATCAATATAGTTCTGGTATTTTATACCCATTGAAGATCTGGCTTTTATTTGTTAATTTTACAAGGCTTTCACTGGAATTACTTGAAAACTTTCCAAAAAATGCCTCTGAGGATCAGAGAGCCCTCTTAACAAAACTCAGCACAGAGCAAATTGAACAAAATGAACCAACTCATTTCAAATCTTTTGGGATTAGAGATTTTAATGTAAACATCCAGGGAGAATGTGAGTACATTTTTTGATGGGTTTTATTTGGAGGGGTCTTTTAACCCAGTTATTTCCAGCTAGTCACATTTCTGCAATATGGTGGCATCATCTGCATTTTAAAAAATTACATTGTCTGTACGTACAAGGAAGTATGGCTGAGAGAACCCACAATCCTATCTGGGTTTCACCAGACTGAAATACTTGAATGCCAGTTTGCAAAGGTCTGCTTAGTTGTTGTCAGTCTTCCAATCTTTCAGAGTTTCCACCAAAGATGACTTGTTTTTCACTTTTCTCCTCACTTCATTTTTAACCTTGACGTTGAAGATTTGTAAATGTTGTCCCTGGGTAAGTTTACTATAATAAATAACAGCGGCACAAGTGAACTGAGAAGTGTGACAAAGGCTCCCGATGAAGGCTGGTCACATGAAGCATTTTGTTTTGTCCAGTTTTAATATGCTCTTATGGAAACCTGGCAAGAAAGGAGTTCATTGTTGGAGCTGATAATGCTGAATGACATCTCTTGGTTTATGAAAATTATACCCTTTCTCCCTCTTCAGGTTTTGTTCCTCTCTTTTTTCTCCCCTCAGATAAGAGTCATGGGTTTAGGAACTTCACTACTTCACCTTTTGAACCTTTCATTTTCTCCAGTAGATCCATTACTTTCCTGTTTATTTGGCTCTGTCACAGCACTCCACCTCTAGTTACGAAGACAGAAAACACTGAATCATTATGAATTAGGCAGGGCTGAGAAGAGGCTCCAAAGGGGACACTAGCCAGGGAGAACGTTCATCTATTTAAAAAAAGGGACCAAGCATGTCCCAAGGTTGCTGTCAAATATAGATCTCCTTCTGAATGGCCTCTGTCTGTGTGTGAGAAGCTTTTATTTTCGCTCAACCTTCTGGTACCTGCTAATGATGTGATCACTCAAGTACACGTGTGCTGCAATCAAAACATGATGCACCTCCTCGTGTGTTTGTTCCTCGGTCCTCTCTATTAGCTGATCTAGTAGAGCTGCTGTTTTAGCTCAGTGGGTGGAGGGTTGTGGTTTTGGAAGCCGCATTTAAATCCCAGGGCTGTGTTTGTGGTTGACTGATGGTCCTGGGGTCAGTTTGTCTGTGGTCACAGCTCATTACACTCTGTAGACAGCAACTCTCATACCACATGACCAAAAATTATACCCTGTGAACACAGTCATGTCTTCTGAACCTTCTGAGTATTTTAAACTACTAATCTTTTGAAGATTGTGCATGCTAATTGTCTTGGAAAAGACATTTTTGATGAATTTTACGTTTTTTGGCATGTTTTAAAAATTTTGTTGCTACATATAGTAAATTTTCTCATGTTTGTTGATGAACAGAATGTATTTTATATTAATGCATCACAAATAAAGTAGATTGAGAGCATCTATTATGGAAAAAGAACACAACGCTTCAACTTCAGTAAGTGTTGGGTCCGTCCCTGACTACAAGAACAGGCCAAATTCAGATCAACTGCAAAGATAAAAAACAGGCCAAATCTTACTCTTTTTCCTCAGATTAAATATTAGAAAAGTTAGCTACCTTCTTAAATACACATCACCAAATTCTGTACGTAACTGATTCCAATATCTCTGCCTGAAAGGAACAGAGAATCAGGTCTCAGAGCTTCAGCTTTTGGAGCAAAGCAGAAGAGCATGGGCAGCAGAACTGTAGCTGCTGAAGACAAAGAGAAGGGCTCTGCAGGCTTGAAGATGAAGCTGTAACCTGAAGTTACAGCATTTGTGACTCACAGATCTGAGTAAATATTTGCTTGTTGGAATTCAGTTCTGCTTTACCAGAAAAGGCAGAGGCTTTCTTATGAGTCCCTGGATGTCCTGCAACTTTCTGTAATTGCTGGCTATATGTGTACAAACGTTGGTTAAAATGACCTGGCATATGAAAGTACACTGACCAGCTTCTTTCAGGGGTGAAGAAATAAAACAGAATAGTGAGACAGCTTGGTTTTTTTTGTTTGTTTGTTTGTTTTTTTTCATGCAGGTGCTTAAAAATAGAGATCACTTTTTTAATACGCAATTTTAACCACTAGATGCAAATATATGTGTTGGAACTCAAAGTACTTAATCGGAGTTTGATTTTGCTAATCTTTTGCTTAGCTGAGTTTCATAGAAGGGTTTGGGTTGGTGATGCAAAGTTATAAGCCACTTGATTTATTTCCTGACCTATCAGGATTCCCAAGAGTCCCATCTTTTAAGCATATTTTCTGGAAGAGAAATCAATAACAGCACTCAAACCTGATTTTATAAATCAATGCCACACCTTCCAGCTATGATCTTTCAAAGGGCATATGTTTTACATAGCATGGATCTATTAATGAAGTAACCACAGTAAAAAAACCAAGCAACCAACCAAAAAACCAGGCACTTCAGTAGCAACATCTTTGGGACTGTGCATTACTGTAGTGCTTACAAACTATTGTACACTGTAAAAACCTGTCTCAGCCCCGAAGCCAAATCTGAATAATTTTAATTAGTTCACTATGAAGTGGCTTACTTCCACACATAAGTTGGTTTTTTTTCCAAACTTATGTGCTTTTACATAACCAAAGCAGATAGACAAGACCTCTGACCTTGTCTGGAATAGAAGAAATTCCATTTTGCAGTAAGTTTATTCATTTTAAGGTTAAGGAGTTGTGTTGGGAAGTTGTGTTTGTAATTCTGTTTACACCAGCTGGGCTTATAGGCAGGAGCCCTCACTGAAACCCACGCTGAAAAGAGCCTTGTTAGGATTTCCATCTTTTTATATTTGAGCACAGGTCATTAACCCAGTCATTTCGCTGCTGCCCACTGTGCTGATCATTTCCTACGTGACTCAATGTACAAAATTCCCATGCAAGTCTCGGAAGGAAATAAATCCCTCTTCAGTATTATAAAAACTGGTGTCTCTCCATCTGGTTCTGTCTAAATCCACTCTTACTTCTGGATGCTCTCAACCATTATCCCCCATTACTTAGTGTTTTGATGGGTCTTGTTCAGGCACCTGCTTACCCTGAGCTCTTCCAGATCATAGAATCATAGAAGGGTTTGGGTTGGAAGGGACCTTAAGGACCATCCAGTCCCAACGCCCTGCCCTGGGGAGGGACACCTCCCACCAGACCAGGTTGCTCCAAGCCCCATCCAGCCTGGCCTTGAACCCCTCCAGGGATGGGGCAGCCACAGCTTCTCTGGGCAACCTGGGCCAGGGTCTCACCACCCTGGTGGTTCACAACAAAGAATTTATTCCCAAGATCTCATCTCAATCTCCCCTCTTTCAGTTTAACCATTCCCTCTCGTCCTGTGGCTCCCCTCCCTGATCCAGAGTCCAATGTAGTGATAAACAAAAAAAAAAGACAGAATAACAATCAAAAAACATGTACTGGCTTAGTTTTGAGTTATAGGGTATTGGTAAGCAGACTGCAAGAGAAATATTCCATACAGGTCAAGTTTCTCTTTTATTCCTATGTTATCTCAGTGCAAACTTTTGTGGAAAACAGCAGGATAATATCTTCTGTTAGTTTGCTCATTGTCTTTTCTAAAAGGGTCCTTCCTGTGGCTCTTGAATATTTACATCAGGTGATGCCATTGCCTGTAAAGTCCCACCCGCTGAGACGCACATGGAATTACTATATCGCCACAGAGACACTTAAGTCACCACATGCATGAAGCCCCAAAGCATTTCCATTTTGCAACCTCAAAATTGATCACAACCTCACAACTATTAACCTTTTGTTACAAAGGTTATTTTTCCGGGAAAGTATTTTGCCTTTGCAGAAGAAACCTTCTGTGAGAGTGGAGGACTGAAATGTCGACAATGAAGAGAAGAGAATAAGGAAGAGTTTCACAGAAAGTTAGCTTTGTTACCAATGAGATGAGGTTCATGGCTGGTTGTCCCACATTTGTATCACTAACCTAGCCCAGTAGTCACTGCTAGAAGACCATGTCCAGAAAAATATCTCCACTGTATTTTATACTGTTGCTCCTCATCCTTCTCCATTTGCCTTATTGCCATGGCATGGAAAGATCATGGAACTGCAAAGGCAAATCCAGTGGCTTGTAGAGAAAATACAACATAATCATCTTATTTCCACCGGAGGAAGTGGAGTGGACATTTCTAAGAATGTTATAGTCACAAAATCATAGAATCACAGAATCACAAAATGATATGGGGTTGGAAGGGACCTCTGGAGATCATCCAGTCCAACCACCTGCCAGAGCAGGGTCACCCAGAGCAGGTCCCACAGGAACGTGTCCAGGTAGGTTTGAATGTCCCCAGAGAAGGAGACTCCACCACCTCTCTGGGCAGACTCTTCCAGGGCTCTGCCACCCTCACAGGAAAGAAGTTCCTCCTCATGTTTAGGTGGAACTTCCTGTGTTCAAGTTTGTGTCTGTTACCCCTTGTCCTGTCCCTGGGCACCACTGAAAAAAGCCTGGCCCCATCCTCCTGACACCCACCCTTTCAGTATTTATAGGTGTTGATCAGATCCCCCCTCAGCTTTCTCTTCTCCAGACTAAACAGACACAAGTCCCTCAGCCTTTCCTCATCAGAGAGGTGTTCTAGTCCCCTCATCATCTTTGTAGCCCTCGCTGTGCCCTCTCCAGCAGTTCTTAAGTGTATAGATCCCCTGTGTAAACATGCCTAAAATGATAAGCAAGGACCGAAGGATAAAAAGAGAAGGCGGTTGAGGGTTTTCAAAAGTTCTGGGTCATGGGCATCTTTGGATAAAAAGAGGGAAGCATGTTTATACTCTGCCCTCACTTCCCTGGACTGATCTCCACTTACTGCTGGTCTTTTGCAGGAATAACGTACGATTTTTGTTGCGGCACACTAAGTCAGATTTGTTTATAGCAGGGAGTCTCATTATTTTAACATTCTAATTAATGTCCTCATGGAAGGTGCTTATTATTATTGGCTTTACCTTCTCTGTAATTCTGACAAACTAACAGATTGAGGGAGACTGTGTTGATGTTGCCTATAGCTGTTTGTGGCTTTCCCATTTGAAAGAGTATATTAAAGCTGGATCCAGATTACAAATGTTTAATCTGGCAAAGATATTTGGTGGCCTCTAAAACAAATATTGTGTCATTAATATAGCAGTATCCATAAATGGGACTGGCGACATATAATGCTGTGTCTGTGGATATTTTCAAACTCTGTTTTGGATCCTTAACTAACCCCATTCTGTGTAGGTATTGCAGTTCCACCTCTTCAATACCTAAATGCAACAAAATAAGTTAAGACTGTATTTTTAGCCTTAACTCTAAATTCTCAGGAGTTTGTGGTTTTTAAATGAGACCTTCAGTATTATCTGGACTAAGACTTCTTTTGTGGTTCAACAGAAAATACACAGTATTCAGTTTTTCACTTTTGGTACATTTTTACAATGGCATTAAAAATAGTGAAACCTTTCAAGTTTATTCAAGTTGACATGATGAACCGTAATTACATTGTTTAGCACAGCTTATTGTATAAATACAAGCCTAGATTTTTTCAAGTGAATTTTGATCCAATGCCAGAACAGTTCTTTGAACAATTTGTGCTGATCTTTGACATGATATTCAGACATGTATCATCTCCATCCAAACCACTGCGCTATTATAACTTTGTTACAGGAAAGAGGTGTGGGCCAAAAAGATATGAGTATTGAAGTCAGGAAAAAATTACTGCATGGTAGAGCTGATGTTCAAAAAAAACCATGGTCAATTTTATTAATTTTTTTTACTACAAAACCAAAAAAAACCCAGCTGAATCAGCATGTGACAGGTAAAAACAATACTTGGGAACCTTTCTTACTTAAATTTTCAGACTATCTTCTCTTTGCTTCTCCCCTCTGTCATACTGGTGTCCTTATGTGTATGGCTCTTGTGTGTATGAACACCATTTTATAAAGTTAGCCAACCATCTAAAGAAAGCGAGGACAAAACCTCCAATATTTAGGGGAGAAGTTGCATGCTCCTGCAAGCAGCCATCAAGCAACTCTCTTAGTAAATGGAACTATAAATACACATTCTTTATTAAAGGTGCACACATTCCATAGGGTGGGAAAAAGATTTGTGGTGTGAAGCACAAATCATTAATATGTTTATAAAGCAGGTGTGTATTTTTTCTGGTTATCAAAAAATCATGTGCATCCTTTTGGAAATTTTTTACACCTCTTTCAGGTTGTTCTCAAATAGCAAATATTGTTTTGATGGTCCTTTCCTTTGAAGATCTCGCTAGTCTGAAAGCACAATCTTAAAAATAGGACATCACCAGTTTTTGCAGCTCACACTTTTCTAAAGTGCATATAAATTATCAAATTTAGTATGAAACTTCATGGTGAAAAGGCAACAACGAGGTCCCCAAGGAAAATCAGTCAACAACATGCAAAGTATTTGCTCTAGTATTTTCTGAAAACTCCTACTGCTATCGAATGAAACTTGGAATATTGCATACAGAGGAAGACAACTTTTTCCCTTGATTTCTGCAAAACCTGTGATTTTGTGCAGTTGATACAAAAACTTCAGATAACGCTGTATAACCTTCTATATCTCCCAGAAAAGCAAACACAGAAAGGTCTTCTCTATATACTCAGTTGTTCAACATCCCGAAGACATTGAAGAGATGACGTTATTTTTATAAAGAAATAAGCACTGGAAGAATTTATCATGGAATCATAGAACGGTTTGGGTTGGAAGGGACCTTAAAGATCATCTAGTTCCAACCCCCTGCCCTGGGCAGGGACACCTTCCACCAGACCAGGTTGCTCAAAGCCCCATACAGCCTGGCCATCCAGCTGCCCCATCCAGGGATGGGGCAGCCACAGCTTCTCTGGGCAACCTGGGCCAGGGTCTCACCACCCTCACAGCAAAGGATTTCTTCCTGAGGTCTCATGTAAGTCTCCCCTCTTTCAGTTTAAAACCGTTCCCCCTCGTCCTATGGCTCCCCTCCCTGATCAAGAGTCCCTCCCCATCTCTCCTAGAGGCCCTTTAGGGACTGGAAGGGGCTCTAAGGTCTCCCCAGAGCCTTCTCTTCTCCAGGCTGAACAACCCCAACTCCCTCAATTTATCATCACCTTGTCAACAGTGATCAATATCTAATCAAAAAAGAGCCACAGATTTTCATGAATGACAAGATTTAACAAAGAGGGAACAGAAGGGGAGAAAACAGTCACTTAAATATATCATAGAGCAAAGACTAGATTATGGTATGTGTGAAAATGTCAGATTCCTATCAAACAGCAGCTCAGAATCTGGAGGGAAAAGTCAATTCTCCTGCTGTTAAGGAGGAGTATTGTGCAGTAGCTGGTTATTTTCACAGCCGAAGACATTTAAAAATAAAAACATAAACAAAGTTGATGGATTTTCAGTGTTTCACTGCCATCTATTGGGCATTAAGTGTATTGGGTGTTTTTATAATTTAAAGAATAAAAGCTAATTAAAGAAATAAGCAAAGCAACTTCAAATCAGCGTTTCTGTACTAACACAATCCATGAAGGAAGCTGAACTCTCCACCAAGTAGGAAAAAAAACACAATCAAACTATGATTATCTTTTAGGATATGCAAGTGAAAACGTTTACACATGAAACTGATACGTTAGTAAGTCAAGAAAGGAGAATGGGAAAGTGGGGCATCCTTGTGTGGTATCTCTTCCTGTAAAGACAGGAAACATGGGGCTTTCTCACCTACTAAGAGACCAAAGCAAGAAAACCAAATAATAACAGTGGGGGGTTGTTTGTTTATTTGTTTTTATTGCACTGTGTACAGGAAGAGAAAAGTTTTTCAAAAAATAACCCCAAATTTCCTGTTTTTCACAGACTTCCTTCGGGGCAGATACCTCATCTCTGTTTTCTTTCTGAGGTATAGAATTATGAAAATATTTATAGGCACATTTAGACTCGCTCCTCAGTTAGGTTAGGGGTCCTTGAGTCTTGCCAAAGTCATGGCCATCTTTCCCTCAAGATTACAGTAAGAGATTCCAAAGTTCCTTTCCAGAACTATTCTTTTATTCTACCTTGCAGTTTAATTTTGTGTGTGTTCTACCTAAATGTATCTCATCTTATCTAAGTGAACTTGAATTAGATATTCTTCATCAATAAATATCATTTGGGAGCAATACTGACATCTGTGTGTAACCATTACTCTAATGCATTCGTTAAAGAGGGGATCTGCTGTAAAATTAATTTCCTGACTAATAATGGAGCTATTAGTATTACAGAAAAATACGCCCCCAATGCGAAAGCATTACAAACAACCTTAAAATGTTCCTGTCAGAATATTTATTTAGCCTAAAGGATTATTGTACTTGTCCTAAAGATGCCTTTGCACATACTCTAAGGGAAAATTATCTGGAAGATTTTTGAACATTATTTTAAGTGAACTCATCTGATGTGTGGCTAAACTTTCCTGGGGAAAAGAGGAGAGGAGTCACTGAGTCACCCAAATACATCACAGGTCAAGTAACAAAATTGTGAGGGGCTTTCTTCTGTTTTGGAAGCAAACCAAAAGGCAAGAAGAGCCCCAGGTTCTTTTTCAGAATTTTAACTGCATATTTTCAACATTTTGCTGGCCTAAGAATTGAAGTAATTTTTCCAAGTTTCAAATAATTTTATTTGTTTTCAGACTTATAAAGGAATAGGAAGTAGGACTGGATGACAAGTGAGACAATTGGTTTAAATTATATTTGCATAAGTATGGCTGTCAAAAAGACAACATAAATTAATACATAATACAGAAAAGACACTTCAGGTTACGGAGGTTTGATTCAAGAGGCACAAACAGCACCGTAAAATCAGACAGTAAAATAGAAGAATAATGAAATACTGAGAAACACCCTGGATATGATTATCAGTTTTATCCAACATTCTCTGCCACTCAAAGCAAGTTTAATCTTTGTGTAGCTCATCCTATGGATAAATTACTGGAGAATGGATATTGAGATAGCCATTAATCTGCCTCTTGCTGCACAGTTTCAAGTCCGAGGATTAGGATGTTCAACGGGTACATCATTCTCTTCCAGACAGCAGAAACGTGATTGTTTCTTTTGCTATTTTGAAGAACTAGTTCTACATTCTCCAGGGCAACATGTTTCTTTTGGAAAACAAAAATTAATCACAATTAAATATTTAATGGAAGTGGTTAAAGTGACTGGTATTTCAACTCAGGGAAGAAAAACCTACAAGGATGTCCTCTGATATTGAAGAGTTGGTATTACTATCCATTCAGAAATTTCTGTTTTCTTTTCAAAACAATGTATAAGTTACAAGAACCCTTATATGAGATGTTTGAATTTATTTGTATTGAAATAAGACATTTTGATCAACCTTTATAATTTATTTTTGATTTTTTAAATTTTGTATGATGGGTCATTGCAATATTTCTAGGTTTTGTTTCACTTAGAAGGAGAAAAGACCTTCACACCATGGGAATTTCTCATATACTTCCCTTTCCTCCCTACACACTAGTAAACCAGGAACCAGACTCATAAGAGTGGAAAATGAAATATACATATAGGGCATGAAATTATCACTTGGTTTCCAAGCCTGCACACAGCATTCATTTGGCGGTGTGAAGGTTTACAGAATCACAGAATCACAGAATTGTTGGGGTTGGAAGGGACCTCTGGAGATCATCCACTCCAACCCCCTGCCAGAGCAGGGTCACCCAGAGCAGGTCCCACAGGACCGTGTCCAGGTGGGTTTGAATGTTGCTGGAGACGGAAACTCCACCACCTCTGTGGGCAGCCTCTTCCACCCTCACAGGAAAGAAGTTCCTCCTCATGTTTAGATGGAATTTCCTCTATTCCAGTTTGTGCCCGTTATTTCATGTCCTGTCACTGGGCTCCACTGAGCAGAGCCTGACCCCATCCTCCTGACACCCACCCTTTAGATATTGCTCAGCATTGATGAGGTCCCCCCTCAGTCTTCTCTTCTCCAGGTTGAACAGCCTCAGGTCTCTCCACCTTTCCTCATCAGAGAGGTACTCCAGCCCCTTGATCATCTCCGTAGCCTCTGCTAGACTCTCTCCAGTAGTTCCCCATCCTTCTTGAACTGAGGAGCCCAGAACTGTGTCTTTGACACAGCAGCAAGATGTCAGTGCAATGGGAGTATCAGAATGAATGATTCAGAGCCCTGCAGAAAGGCGTAAAACTGGGAGAGGAAAATACCGTCTTTACAATCAGCTCTACAGTAGGGCTGAAACACAGTACCCAGTGTCTCACTGGTATCGGCCACCCAGTCCTGACCCATGGGTAAATCCCCATGGTATGACTGTATGGAGGGGTCTGGGGACAGCTGACCCTCTGGTAAAAGACGGAGAACTCCACACGGCCCTTCCATGGACAAGGCTGGGTTATGCAGTGACCACGGTACTCGCAGAAAAACATCAACGCATTTACTGGGATGGAGCACTCACAATGATCGAATGAGAAACTCTTAAAACCCAGACAGAAATAAGAGGTAGCAAGTCCCATGCACTGAATGATAAACTCATATATTCATGCTGTCTTTCATGTAAAAAAAAAGGTAAAATATGGCTTTCTCATGGTCTAGTTGTGGAAACCCAACACCTCACCCCCCACGTCAATTGGAAGCCAACAGATTCACTCCCGATGGAAATACAACCCTTCAGAAGTATCATATTTATAGATACATCTATGCCATTGAACGGAGAACATAATTTCAAAATAACAGTTTCTTTTGGATGATCCCTCTTCAAAATATCCACAGAAAACTTTTGCAAATGTTTTGCTCAGACAATGTTCAGATTTGGAAAATAAATTTTTAAAAATGATTCTTTACATCCAGCACAGAAGCTAAGCAGTCACTGATGGTAGGGCTGCTTACTCTTTTCCGATCACAGCACACACCACACATCCAAAGGTTTCACTTGCCAAGCAGTAAACAGTCTTTAATTGTTTTTACTATACTTTGGCCCTCTTTAAATAGCTCATTCAAAAGGATTAAACATTACAGCCTTATTGCCTGTGTTCTCCTGACAGTGAGGTTATGTCTATTTACATGTGTTGGAAACTGGAACACCACCAGCACAGTCCTCTCAAAGGTAAGTTTCCTCATGCTTCCTGCAAAATTTCTGCTGGATTGAGGCCGGGGCTCAGAGTTTTTTTGTGTTTTATACTCCCTAGTCTTTTCAGAAGGAAAACGTGGGACTGACATGGGTGCTTAGTCCTCACACAGTGAATTTAAGCTTTACATCCACATTTAGGATTGCATCTGGATGTCCTAGATCATGATGAATAATGTATTGATGGAGTAGATAAGGCTGGTATCACATACCCCTTATGAAATTCCTCTAGATGATCTCCAGAGGTCCCTTCCAAACCCAAATCATTCTGTGATTCTGTGAAATAAAGTCTAGTGGTCACATGAGCAAATGAGGACTGATGTGTACAAACCCCCTCTATAAAGAAAGGTAAAAACCTCAACACATATGTATATTCTGTTGGTTTTTTGATATGTCTAACTCCTTTTTAACTGATTCAGGGAAAAAAAAATAGGTTCTTTAACTACATGTGCACTACAAGAGATGTACACTCTGTTATCAGACCTGATCCTGCTTTAAATAGCTACCTCAGGTACGGATGAGAAGGAAGCTCAAGCACACAAGTGCACATCTTGACACTGTCTTTCCAAAGTACTCAGAAAATTCAAAGAAAGGTTGAACAAGCCTAAATAAAACAAAAAGTGAGGTGAGTGGCAGACAGCATAAGCATCAGACGGACATGGGCTGGGAATGTGCGCTCACAGTCCAAAAGGTGAACCATATCCTGGGCTCCATCCCCAGCAGCGTGGCCAGCAGGGCCAGGGGGGGGTTCTGCCCCTCTGCTCCGCTCTGGGGAGACCCCACCTGGAGCTCTGTGTCCAGCTCTGGAGTCCTCAGCACAGAAAGGACATGGACCTGTTGGAAAAAGTACAGAGGAGGCCACGAAGATGCTCAGAGGGCTGGAGCCCCTCTGCTGTGAGGACAGGCTGAGAGAGTTGGGGGGGTTCAGCCTGGAGAAGAGAAGGCTCTGGGGAGACCTTATTGCAGCCTTTCGGTACATAAAGGGGACTTATAAGAAAGATGGGAACAAATTTTTTAGCAGGGCCTGTTGCAATAAGACAAGACAGAATGATTTTAAACTAATAAAGGGTAAATTCAAGCTAGAAATAAGGAATAAATTTATTTATGATGAGGGTGGTAGGACACTGGCCCAGGTTTCCCGGAGAGGTGGTGGCTGCCCCATCCTTGGAAATATCCGAGGTCAGGTTGGACAGGGCTCCAAGCAACATGATCTAGTTGAAGATGTCCCTGCTCACTGCAGGGGTGGTTGGATTAGATGACCTTTAAAGGTCGCTTCCAACTCAAACCCATAGAATAGACCGTGGAAGTACCAAAATCAGCTAATATATACTCCAGATAAAATACCTGCTCAAACATGTTCATATGTATACCAAAACCTGTTGAAGTGCGTTTCAGTTTTTCCAGTGTAAGAACCCTTTCTATCTTTGTTGGCTTGTGTCTTCTGTCCCATTTAACTACTACGTAAGAACACAAGAATGGCAAATGACATTCTAATATGACATATCTAACATGACACAGCTAACCTGCTGTCCATTCTCTAAATGTAAACCCAGAGAAGGATAAAAACAGCACAAGCCTATGTAATACTATGTCACCTTCCAATTATTTTTGGCCTCAGGAGATGGTTTTTAGTACTGCTGTGTTTTTATTAACATTCTAAAGATATTTTTTTAAATGACATTGTTCTTTTTCCTCTTGAGCCCATCCAGCCTCCAGTATCCAGAATTGTTTCTATAGAGGAGGCTACAGGACAAGTACCAACTGTGATGAAGATCCAGAAAGCTGCTATTAAAAGTGAAATCTAATCACTTTTTAGTCTGAGCCTAAAGGGTAAACTGAGTTTTCAAGGCATCAGAGCTCTCTTTACAGGGCAGACAGCTTCCTTATCATTTGTGCCACAATGTCTACACTGCTGGTGTCAAAATAGCTACATATTTTGCTGAAAATAGTTCTCCCTTCACAATAACTTATAATAACCCAAGACAGAAACAAAGCAAAGAAAAACTTCATGCCATAAAGTCAGGCAATAAAATAAACAGTGAAATACTAGTGGACACACAGCAAATAGTTAGATTATGAACATCTATTCAAGGAAAGACACACAGCATGAGAACAGATACAACAATGTATGTCTACTCCAGGATCTTGTCTATGACAGCACATGCCTGGAGAAGTCTAAATGGACAGAAGAAGTGATACTAGTAGAGAATACAGAATTATCTTCAAAATATGTTTTTCTTGTTTTCCAAAGGGCTAGGATCTCTGTCCCCATGAGATTTTTGAACCTGACCTAGTTTTTAACGTATGTATCAGACTTTCATATGTGCTCAATCTTCACATGTAAGAAATATGCTGGAGACTTTTCGTCTGTGGATGAGGAATTACTTGGAGTAAGTGCTACTGTTTATTTTCAGCAATTGTCGGTATCCTACATGGTCATGTAACAAAATTTAGTTGAGAAGAAAGTATTAAGGTTTCTTTGAGTGTAAGAGTGAGAGTGAATTCCAACCACACCTGTTTTGGATGTTAGACAAGGTGGAGAAGAGTTGTCTTGTGTTGAGCATGTGAAGAAATGACACAGATTGTTTGCTACTGGAAAAAAAAAGAAAAAGAAAAAAACAGAAAATGCCTTGTGGAAAACCACTACTGAGTGGAATTAGGACAGTGACCCTAAAGATTTCCTAACACAGTGACGACTACTTCAGTTTGAGTAGTCAATGCCAACAGCTGTATTGCTGAAGGCAACATGGGACAAATCTGGCTCACTCATAGTAGTTGGAGGCAGGTGCTCTGCTGAGGATCTGGCTTCAAAGACACACAATATGTACTCAGAAATAAAAGAAGTGATTTGAGACTGAAAGAGCAGGAACAACTACAGACTGTATCAGGAAAAACTTTGAAGAAAAATCCAGAAATCCAGAAAGAGTGGGAAATTCAACATTGTACAGGAACACAAATAAACCACACAAAACTCAAATTGATCTTTGTGTAATCCATGACAGCAACTAATTGTTCATTAAAGAAATAAAACTGAGAAATAATTTGGTGATTTTTCATGCTGGACATTGACTGATTTCAGGTACTTTTCCTGAGTAGTCCATGTTTGCTATAAAGGAACAGTTGAGACAACTTTGATAAATTTTCTACTGTATTTCATGCAGACGTTGAAATGGCTGTGCTCATAGAGAAAATCAGGTCCTTAAAAAGGAAACTGTCTATTTTTATACAGCATTACTAACAGTTGTGGTAATATTTGTAGCAATCTTTTCCATTATTCAAAGGAAGTGCCAATTGATTGGATTCTGTTTGAACTAGGCCAAAGGAGAGTCTGAGCTCTGCTGGGAAGGGACATACAAAATTGCTGATAGTGAGTCATGCCCTTTTTATAGGAAACAGCCTTTTGTGTCCTCATCTTTTTATCTTTTTCTGTTCCTTCTTTACAAGAACTAGCTGCATTTTATAAGTTTTAAAAAGGATCCTTCTGCTCTTCAGGGCATGCTCTAGTGCCCAAGATTATTGGTTTGTGGGTGGGTGTGATGTGGTGGGGTGTTGTATTTTTTGTTTTGTTGTTTTGTTGTTGTTTCGGGGGTTTTTTTTGTTTGTTTGTGTTTATTTGTTTTTGTTTTGTTTTCTTTTGGGGGTTGGACTCGATGATCTCAGAGGTTCCTTCCAATTGTGGTGATTCTGTGATTCTGTAATAAAGTGGCAGTTACAGTGCTCTGTCACATGCTGCGGTACCTCTGAACAGCTTCGAAGATATTCCAACACTAAAGCCAACAGGAATTGTGGTCATGGACCCCATGCCAAGAAACGTTAAGGAACTTGAAAAATTAGGACCGTACCTCTGTAGGCATGCATAGTTCCTTTCCATATGTAATGAGAGGGCAAGAATTCCTGGTATTCTTTCCAACTTCCAACAGTAATGGATGGCTATTTACCTAAGAAAACTAAAGGCAGAATAAAGCGACAGCATCAGCCTGTCATCTAAGAAGTCCTCTTCTAAATATATATGTTAAAAAAATCTGGCATAATCTAAGTATATTCATAGACTCAAAAGTCTTTCACAAAGAATTTGGCACCCTCTGCAAATTTCAAGGCGTTTGCCACTGTGTTTGGTGTCTGATGTCTGTGTTTCTCCTAAATGCATTCTTTCTTAAAGACGACTGGCACTGAAATGGAAGGAAGAAAGGAAGGAAGGGAGGAAGGAAGGAAGGAAAGAAGGAAAAAGAGAAAGAGAGAAGGAAAGAGAGAAAGAGAGAAAAAGAGAGAAAGAGAGAAAGAGAGAAAGAAAGAAAAAGAAAGAAAGAAAGAGAGAGAGAAAGAAAGAAAGAGAGAAAGAAAGAAAGAAAGAAAGAGAGAGAGAAAGAAAGAAAGAGAGA
>VXAK01012865.1:0-35532 GCA_013399435.1 Arenaria interpres
TTTCCTTTCCCTTTCCTTTTCTTCCTTTTCTGTTCCTTTTCCTTTCCTTTTTCCTTTCCTTTTCCTTCCTTTTCTTTTACTGGTAAGACTTATAGTCACCTGTAATAAAGGAACCTAAAATTGCATTTGAACACCAAATGAACGAGGTGAACTATGAGACACTACAGCTACAAATAAATAATGTACATTGTGTACTTCAAACATTGCGACATGTAATAGGGAGGCAACGTGGTCATGTCACGCTATAGTTCATAAAAAGTGTTACTTACAAGCCAAGTATGTTTCTTTTGGTTGACTGCACTAAAACCTTTTTTAGCCCCCACTTTAATACAAAATTCATACAGGGCACATTTTGTCTGAGTCAAATAAACTGGTATGTTGTAACTGTAAAGTAGACTTAGTATTTAGGTAGATATTAAGTAGAGTACTTTGGAATAACTTAGGAGTGAGTAGGAGTCCCAGGTCCCAGTTTTAAAATGATATTGTATATTTCAAAGATTAAGTCTCATGAAGGTCAGAGAAACTTCTGACCCATATAGGGCTATGAAAAACTTTGGCTTCCAACCACAGCTTTCCGAGGGCTTACAATTTAGGTTTGTTTTTCAAAAACCACGTGTGAAAACCGTCATTTCAAATCCTTATTCCAGTTCATACTATGGTATTGCTTTGCCAAATGGCCTGCCTTCATGACTCATGCATTTCTGTTCAGAGCTAAGGGCAGGTTGGACCATTTTAATTATGGACATTACTTAATTAGACCCCAGTTAGCATTTCAGAAGTCTACAGAAATATTCTAAATATGTATCTTTGTAAGAGAATGGTAATATTTGTACATTTTCTAGAAATTAAATACTCTAAATTCATCAGTAGCCCTTTCTCCTTTTTGTATTTGTCTGTGGTCCTCTTTCAACACCAGGATATCCCTCTGCATTTTCAAAAGTATCATTTTCTCTTTTTTACATATAAAAGGTGATCAAGTCAGCCTTCACTTAAACTTCATTTAGCAGTAAGTTCTTCTGAAGTCTGCTTTCCAGACTTTGTGTTATGTTTTAATTTTCTGAATCTTTTCCAAGCTTTTCAATCATTTTTGCCAGTCACCATTTTTTGCAGCGAGGCTAATCTCAACATAAAGTCACATACAGAGCTAAAATTTTTCTTCCTCCTTGTACAAATTTTCTCCTTGCTTATTTTTCAGGCTGGGTACTGTTGCCCCTCTGGGCTCTGAGAATAATGGCTGTAGCTGTGCTATGCCAGTAATGTAATCTGCAGATCTACTGCAGGGTAACTTTGTTGTAGGAGATGGTTTCCTGCCTTTGAATGAGACATAATACACTTTGTGCAAAACCAGCAGGTGATCAAAATTCATTGATGTATCATTTGCTGCTCACAATTGCTGTATGGCTGTTGCTTGGTTTGATATCAGTGTTGTGGCTTTTTGTTTGGTTTTGGTTTTTTTTTCCCCCTCTCATAAGCGTTGCTGAAGATGTGGGTTGCATTCAGGTTGGAGAAGTGAAGGCTCCTGGAAGACCTCATAGTGGCCTTCCAGTATCTGAAGGGGGCCTACAGGAAAGCTGGAGAGGGACTTTTTATGAGGGCATGATAGGACGATAGGGCTTCAAACTGGAAGAAGGGAGATTCAGATTAGATATCAGGAAGAAATTCTTCATTATGAGAGTGGTGGGACACTGGAAGAGGCTTCCCAGGGAAGTGGTAGAGGGAGGCCCCATCCCTGGAAGTGTTCAAGGCCAGGCTGGATGGGGCTTTGAGCAACCTGGTCTAGTGGGGGGTGTTGAGGGGATTGGAACTGGATGATCTCCAAGGTCCCTTCCAACCTATACCATTCTATGATTCTATGATTTATAGCATCAAGTTGCCTTTCTGTGCAGTTCTTTCCATGATCTCGTCCACCAATTAGTTAGATCCACTGCTCATATTTGGAGTTATCAGATTAACTCTCTGGCTGGAGAAATTGTACAGTAGGGTCTATACCCAACAAGGAATATGAACACAGCCATTCACATTGCTTCTTCTGGAGACCAGGGCTTGCTGCCTGCTGAGTAACCACACTATTGTCAATGAGCCAATACGCACACCTTCATTAAGCCACATTTTTTCCTTCCAGGACTCCGCTAACACTACAGGATAAGGCAGGATTGTTTTTTAAAAGTGTTTTCTGAGCTCTGTCATTAATCCGTGAAACTACCATAACACAGGACTGGATATTTATCACACTATTGCACATTGTCATACAGCAAATTCCTTAGTGGTGTTGAAGGGTATTATGTCAGCCCAGGCACCTTTATCAGCTTGACTTTCTGTATGAGAAACCAGATTTTATAAAATCTAGTTGCTAGGAAAAAAAATGTTGGTTAGCATTAATGATGCTACTATTCTTTCAGTTTCTACCCATGATTCTACCCTGTGTCAGTCTTCCCTTTCTTTTCGGCATGTAATGGTTAGTTACAATCCCCCTGGAGCCTTGTGGAGGCATGATTATGCCTGATCTTGAAATGGGAATAGTTTGTGTCTTCTTTTTGTCTAGAGTTCCACAGACCTTTATAAAGAAATAAAGGACAGGTCATATTCTTAAGTTTCATATAATCTGATTTTTAAAATCCAAAATTAATGTAATATTAATGCCTGCTTAATTTATCATTCATTAATACAAATGAATTTTCATAATGCATTAATTTAATATTAATTATTGCCTCAGGAAGTAGTAGCTGCTGCTTCTATGCCTGGAGGGGCATAATTATATTTAATTCAAACTTTACCCTAAAATTGGACTTAGAACTTCCCTAAGATGTACATCTGTGTAAGATACACATGCTGTGAAGATTCTTATAACATCCGGATCTGCTGAGGTAATTGCAGCAATGGGCTTGAAAACAGCACTGATGTCCAATCAGCACTACCAGTGTTTTTCCTAAACTTGAGAAGAATGCCCAGTAATGACAAATTATCTTTTTCTATCCCAGTAGAAGAATGGCAGTAGGCTGTTAAAACATAGCAACTTTGTTTCTTTCTTGTTTTCCTTAATAAAAAAACTTTTAATGTGCAATTAAAATTCATTTTTGCTATGATTAGCTGCAAAATGGAAAATATTTATGCCTTCAAGCAACTTTTTAGATTGATGTTCCCTGCTCTGTGTTATAGAGTCCTAATAATAATAATAATAATCTTTGTTAATAACTATAAATTACTGCTGCAAATTTTATCTATCGTAGTATGTATAAGTCATGTATACTTTTATTCAATGACCCCACAAAAGCAAAAGGGAGCTTTCCCTTTAAATATATTTGTAGGGGCCACTTTTTCTCCTTAGAGGATTTGAAGTGTCCTACTGAGCATCTGAAAATGAAGGATATTCTTCTCCTGGGCACATGAGTTGAGTGAAATTCGTTCCTGTGCAGTTGATGACCAAAAGACCAAAGCATTTGTCAGTCTTGACATTTGCTTTCAGTGGATATATGTTGTGAATACAGCATTAGCTATTCCAACTGCATATAACTATTTGTATCTTATATTTCTTATTTACAAAAAATAATACTTGCAGTGGAAAATAGACTGAAGTCTGTGTCCACTGGTTTGGGCCCAGGCATTTAAAACTGTATGTTATATTCCTTCAGCCTGGAAACTTTACATTTCTTGCCAAAGAGAAACTGATGATGTAGGAGTTTGGGGCAGGAGAAAGGTAGCAGCATAAAAGATGTATTGATACTTAGAATTCCTTGTTAGCAAAAATATGCTTTTTCTAATGTTTTATCAGAACACAAGTATAGTAAGATAAATGGTTGTTCCTTAGTGAAATATTTCATTAGAAATATTCCACAATACATTTATTTTTTCATACACGCATACATACACATATATTTTATAGTCTCTAAGATTTCACCAGTGGCCTCTTTTTATGCTTCTTTGCCACAGTTGATGTTAGCAGTTTAGCAGGATTTAACATGATGTAATGTAATTGCTGACTACGTAGGAGATAAAATGCCATATAAGAAAACAGTAAAATATGGAATAAGCAGGTGGTGTAATGGATTGTGCCCCTGGCAAATTTCTGTGGTAAACAAGTTTAAAAAGGACAAAATACTTAGGAAAAATGTGAGTTCAAAGGATTTCTTAATCGCATTTACATACACAAATTTATGGTTGTGTTATACTTGTGGTAATTGCAAAACTCTGGCATGTCAAAAAGTGCAAGTCCCATGGGGATGGTCAAGAGCAAGAAGGATCTCAAAGAGAACTACAGGAAGCAGAAAAAATTGTGGGCTTGCACTTTTCCCCTCTGTATATTTCCCTGTCCCCCTTGCGCTTCTCTTGCCCTGTCCCTCTGCATGGACATGGTGCATCGCGGCCAGCTGGTAGCACTCAGCGTGTCCTCAACGCAAATCCTCTCCTGCTCTGCCCATGAGCATCTCACCAGGTGCCTAATCAGTAATTACTCTCAAAGAAACAAAGAATCATCACAACAACCTGAATGACCACTGAATGGTTTATGATTTTTCAAGATTTCAAGATTGGTTGTAGTCTTTGCAGGTGCTCCGTCCCCTGCGAGTATTCCCATGAAGGTGTGTAAAATTGTACTTCATTAACATTTATTATTATTGCTAGAGCCTTGCATGCTGACTGAACACAATAATGATCTCTGCACTTGGGAGACTCCGGGCTGGTACTATTAACAGTATTTTGATGATGATTTACAGCTGAGCATTTTCAGAATTCACCAGGATAACAAAAGCATTGCTTTTCACAATTACTGTAGTTGGAAAAAAACCCCAAAAGCTGAAGTACTGTAAAACTCTGAATTGCTAACACACTGTATTTACCTAGGCAATGGCAAATAATAATATCAGCTTTCCAGTCCCCTTACTCTTACTATTAGCTGTCATGAGAATAAACACTGAGCACAGTGGTAGTGGAGGAAAATCAAGTTGAAAATGAAAGATTACAATTATACTTTCTTTTTATCTTTCAATTTTTTTTGCATAGGGATTGGAAGATTTTTTTAGAGTCATCTTTTAAGTACTATTATTTTGGTCCACTTCATAAAACATTGTAAAGCTTAAATCTCATCAATTTGCTTCTCCTATTCTGTCATCCTATTGAAGCTATGTGGTATAAATCATGGACTAATGTGAAATGAACTAGTAAATTGGTACATAATAGGCAATTTCTTTGTATCTGCTGAAGTATTTCACATGCGCTGATAAATACATTATACTGAATATTTGTAAGGGGCTTTTGAAGAATGCAAATTTGGAAATCTGTACTTCTTGAGAAGTTTAAACTTTTGAAATTCGGTGTTCTGCAAAAAACCACATAAGTTATTGGGCCTTGATTATTTGGTTTGTATTTGTTTTCTGGTGGTAAGGACACGGTTACCTGTAGCCATGGAAGTCATTTTAGGAAAGATATTCCAGCTAAGCACCGCAGGAAATAATTTCTTTATGACGACCTTGTGTCACTGCAAGTACGAAGCAGTCTTCACAGCTGAATGCTCTAGCCCCGGGGACTACTAATGATGGAAAGTAATAGCTTTTAAACTTCTAGCCACCTGAGCTGTGTGTCACATACATTTATTCCCTTTGGAATTTTAAAAATTTATTTATGCGGTATCTTTCAGAATGTTTTCAGTATAGCAATATCACCTTGGCGATAAGTTCACATGAATTTCAGACACATCACAGTAAGACACTGTTAGTGATGAATTACCTCCAGGGAGCTGAGGAACTCAAAACTGTATATGACAATCTAGAAAACATTGGTCACTTTCTACTGTGTTGGTGTTTGGTACATTCAGTAAAACATTCTTTGGAAATGCTTAGAGAAACAAAGTAAAATAACTGTAAGAAGTTTTCCTTTGTTTCTGTTCAGAGATACAGATGAAAACAATCCCTTGAGTAATGAGAAAAACCCTGAAGAATTGCAGGCATAAAATACAAGGCATAAAATATAAGGCATACCTGTTGTGACCTTTAGTTCATTTCTCTCTTGCCGCATATTTATTCCCTACTGAGCAATGCCCGGAGCCCTGGCCAGCCCAGGTATAAAACATTAAGTCATGAAGATGCCAGTCACTATTTCCTTTGAAAGGTTACATACGACCTTCCTCAGCATTCAGGAAGGCAGTAATAGTTTTATGGTTATCTCTAGTTTATTTGATTATGAAATCTAACAGTAGTTATTTGTGGCAGACCCCGTGAAAGCCTGCAGCAGAGAGGCAGCCCTACCCCAGACGTGCTTACGGTACTCTGAGTCTTCTTCCCCAGCATTTTCTCCATCAAGCAAAACTTTTTTTGAGTAGTGCAGTTCTACACCCACCCGTGTATTTCAAGAAATAAATTTCAGCTACGTGTGAGGATGAAGAGCGTGAACATCCTTCAATATAGCACTCTGTGCAGTAGGAAACAGGAATGACCTAAGGTCATGACTTGTAACTGGATATCCAGGTAATATAAATCTCCTCAGCACCGTATTATATTTGCCGAAGAGCAGACAACGAGCACTGATATATTGAATGTAGCTCGTGACTTATAGGAGAGTTAGGAGGGCACATGTGATATTCTGCTTAGGGGGGATCATAACTAACTGTAACATGCTGCAGCTTTTAGGATATGCGGGAAATAAGGGAACTTAACACACTCCTCTGCAATGCAACAGCTGTAAGTGGTCTGTGCCTGCTGCAGCACGTGGGAGCTAACACGGCAATAGCAGCCGCGGGGAGCACACAGCGAAAGGGACCTCGGCCTGGGTTCTGGGCTGTCCACTTCTGGGCTCCCCAGTTCAAGAAGGACAGGGAACTAACTGCTGGAGAGGGTACAGCAGAGGGCTACAAAGATGATTAGGGGCTTGGAGCATCTCTCTTACGAGGAAAGGTTGAGGGACTTGGGTCTTTTTAGTCTAGAGAAGAGGAGACTGAGGGGGGATCTGATCATTGCTTATAAATACTTAAAGGGAGGGTGTCAAGAAGACAGGGCTGGTGTTTTTTCAGTGGTGCCCAGTGACAGGACAAGAGGAAATGGGTACGAACTTGAACGTAAGAAGTTCCACCCAAACATGAGGAGGAACTTCTTTACTTTGAGGGTGGCAGAGCCATGGAAGAGGCTGCCCAGAGAGGTTGTGGAGTCTCCTTCTCTGGAAACATTCCAAACCTGCCTGGACACGTTCCTGGGCAACCTGCTCTGAGTGGACCTGCTTTGGCAAGGGGATTGGAATAGATGATCTTTAGAGGTCCCTTCCAACCTCATGTGATTCTGTGATTCTGGGTTGCAAAGTAGTTGGTATGTATATGTAGATTTCTACGGGGCAGCATACTGCCCAGCTTTCCCTGCTGTTACTGCATATTATTGCTAGAATAAAATGGGTGTGATGTAACCATGTCAGCAGCTGCGGTACAGACAGGCCTGGGGTGGAGGGTACCACTAAGCTGCTCCGCTGAAAGATAGCCACATGACATTGAAGGAAAATTACTTCATATGTTCACTCCTAAAGAAATGGAAATGACCTACTTGCTCTTGACTTATTTGGTTCTTCTGTTGCTATTTTTGAAATTTATAGGGACAATGTGTTTTTTTTTAATCTCTAGCTGGAAGTGGAAGATTAGTCACAGATGGACAATGGGCAAGCAAGAGCAAGAAAATCTGTGTATTAGCAAAAGCAGAATTCAATAATGCAAAGAAGTGTATAATATGATTGCATGTAAAGATTTTAGTGAAGCATTTCATATAATGGCTCATAAAATTTGACCTGAAAAAATTAATTCAGGTCAATTGGGAAAAACATGAAGAGTGAATTACCAGAAGATCATGAAAAAGTGCCATGATAAACAGTAATGTGCTAAGATGTTGGAAGGTTGCTGATGGGATATCAGAAGTATTAACAATAATTTCAGCGTCATATAATAACCGAATTAATTGCCTGAAATAAAAATATCAAAACATATTTATTAAATTTATTAATGATCCTGAATTAACACTTGGTGTCAGTCCCTCAGGCATAAACCCTATAAAATAACAGTTTATGGCTTCATCTGCGAGTAAGAGAAGTATGCACACATCACCAGGTATGTACTTTACATATTAATATGTTAGGGATATCAGCCTTTCTAAGGAAGAGTAAAGCTCATTCCATTCTTATTACCATCCTGTTGATGAATACCATTATGGAAAACAACAAATCCCCGGTCAACATATAAAGCTAAGGGAGGGTGAATAGGTGACAAGCATGTCAGAAGTCATCAGACAGGCAGGGTACATGTTTCTTCTACAGGTTGGTGAGATGACAATGGGGAAGGCTGTAGCTGTGAAGCTATTTGCATGGCTCAGATTCCCAGAATACTGAATGCAGAGGCCATATGAAATCCTAGATATGTACTTGTGTATCCACACACATGCACACATTGTGTTTGGGATGCAATGGTGGCTGTGCTTTTCTCTCTGCTTTTCCCCTCACGTGCTCAATTTCAGCGATAATTATCTCCCTTATGTCTAAAACTGTAAATGCTCTCAGGACAGAAAGCTGTCCACTGACTGCTTCTCAGTGTTAGGGAAAGGACATAGAGATGTTTGTGGAAAGACATGAAAGGGATGTGCATTGCTGACAGAGAGAGGGTAGTGAGAGGTGCCATGCATTGCAGGGATAACGTGCTCACTACTGGGCTTTTCACTGGCTGTTCTAGACATTCATCAAGGTCTCTTTGGGTTTTGTTTTGCTTTACAACTCTAAGAAGGTTATTTATGCCAGAAGAACATTTTTCTACGGTGGCAATTTTCTTTTAACACCAGTTTGGTTTTTGGGGGGTTTTTTTGTTGGTTTTTTTTTTTTTGTGGTTGGACTCGATGATCTCAAAAGTCCCTTCCAACCGTGAATATTCTGTGATTCTGTGAAATGGGTTGGATCCGTGAACTCATCACACTACTACATCATGTTAGTGATCTGTAAAATGAGACAACAATAAGGTCTGTGCTGTTGCCTTTTGTACAGGTAGTCTGCAAACTCTTGTCTTCCACCATACTTGTCCTGTGTCTTGCACGCTTTTTCTCTCCTTCTGCTTCTGGCAGTATAGGATGTTCATCTACTGTCAAATGTCTCTAGGGGTGCTCCAGACTTCACAAAACCATGCACTGTGTTCCCTTACAAGCTTCTACACTTTTTTTTTTTTTTGCTATCTTCATACAGCAAATGTTGCTGTGATAAAGAGTGTTGCAAAGATCTTCCAGTGCATGGTCCTGTCCAAAGAAGACAAACCATTTGGCTTAGCAGCAATTTATCAATAGACCTGGATTCACATTTATTTTCCTTCTGAAGCTACTTCTGTCTGTCAAGAACATGATTTTGACAGCAATTAGCACAGTGCTATCAGTGAAGACTGCCCTCTCCTTTGTAATATTGAAGTCTTGTTTTTGGCTCTGACAATAAAGCTAAAAATAAGCATCTGCTTCTAACAAAATTTTAGTCTCGTGGGATTACATGTGAAAACAGAACAGGTACACTTTGCTGGTTTCCTTCATAAGTAAAACAAGAAGAATTTGCCACAGTTGGAAAGTGACAATTTTTGGAAATTTTAAAATGTCCCTATGACTGCTTCTCTCTGAAAGGACTGACTCTCCATTACTGCAGGTTTTCTAATTCTTCTCACACTGAGACAGTTTAATTTTAGCTGGTGGGAACAGTGATGAAAAAAACAACCCACATCCTGGAACCACCAGAAACACTCAGAGGATGACTGCACATAAAACATACAGTATATATGGTCAGGTAGTTTGGAGGTAGAGTTTCGTTATTTTGTGATAATTAGTGTCACTTGCATGAACGCTCATCCTTAAAATATATTGATTTACTCAGTGATGTTCTGCTTCAATGGTACCCTTAGGGACAGCAGTGAATAATAACAAAGGAAGAAGAGGTTGGAACTAGATGCATATTCAGACAGATGGATAGGCAGGTGATTTACATGTGTGTGTGATACTTAGTTTAAGTCCTACTAATTAAAGAAGGAATTACAAAAAAAGATGGTGAGTCATTTCTAGTATTGCCTGATTGACATCAAAACCTACTCTACCCACACTGCAGTGCAGCAGTCATTGTGCTGCTTGTGGGATCATTACCCTTTTGATTCAGTGTTCACTTCTCTTTTCATCTCAGATTTCTTATGTAACCAGTTCTGCTAATCTAAGTTTTTCTTCTGCCCTCGTTGCCAGTAATTAGAAAAGGATCTGAACACCCAAGAATAATTTTACTGAAGTATGGTTGTTTCTCATCATCTGAGGAGCTGTCAGCACTGTTTCTTAAACTTCTTTCACCCACATATTCAAGTTGTAGAAAATAATCATGGCCAGCAGCCTTTTAATTTTCATGCTGCAACAGGATAACACAGGAGATTTACACCTGATTCTGTGCTGACCTGCCACAGAAGCTACTAATAAAGTGTGCAGTGGAAAATAGTTTTAAGCAGCTGGGCAAGCGGAGAGGGAGATGCTTCAGTGTTGGCAACAGCAGGGGTCTAATGCTGTTAGAAGGACTGCCCTATTTCTTGTGCTGTCCATGCACAGGAGCGTGTTAGGAACAGGTCCTGTGCCTGCACTAGGTGAGATGTACCTCCCGGTCCCCTGTGCTATTCTTGTAATGCCCACATTTGCTAACATGCGTGGGGGCTGTTAAAACGTCTAGGTTTTTGATTCACCCTTCATCAGGACTAAGATAACAAAGGATTTTACAGAAAAGTGTACAAATTCTACAGCATTGTTATTGATGCACTCAAGCATTGCAGTAGGTTTGCAGAAGTTCAATAGCCTGGGGCATCACAAGGTTTTGCCTAGGCAGTACACCTGTAAGCAAACACCCACAAAATCTTTCAGTCCTCCTCCATAACTGAAAAAAAAAAAGTGATGCCACGTGTTATGATGAGTTCCAGCAGAAAATAGAAGCCATCCTGCTAATCCTTCCCAGCCGCCTCCTACCGTCAGCTAATATTTCCCTGTCACTCATCTGTCGTAGGCAGGAAGCTCAGCTGGGGTAGTTGGGGCTGAAGTTTTTATAAGCGAATTTATTGACCCTTTATGAAATCTGATTTTCAGCTTGGGATAACAGTGCACCAGAGCTGCCCCTGTGACCCTCGCTTGTGCTGAAGCACAACACAGCGTAGGCTGACAGGATGGCTCCCACCGGCAAACCTGAATATAGGGGCAGGTATACGGGCTGTCAGAGGTGGGGATTACCAAAACCAAGCCCTACAGAACCAACTCAGGCAATTCTGCTGCCCAGGGGAGGATGGTAGTGCCATTACTCATCCTGCCAGGGAGTTATGGCTGCAGTTGAGATTTTAAGGGTAACCACTTTAAATACAGTCTTTAAATACAAATATAAGAGAATGGTGTGCTGACAGCAGAGTGGTGCTTCGCATGAAATTAGGAGCTGTGGCTCAAGAAAGAAGTGATCTTCATTTTTTTTGGTATTATATCTATGTTAAATAAAAAATATTCTCCATTAAAAAAGTATTAAAAGCCTTATACCAAATCTAACAATATGGTTTGTGATTGCAACTGATTTGTGCACGCAGGACCCTTCTTCTGTTTTTTCACTTAGGCTAAATAAAGACTGGCACTTTTTGCATGTTGTCCAACATGCAGGAAAGAATACTGAACGAAAGATGTTCCTTTTGATCACAGAAAATAAAAAACATGTGAAAAAGAATCTAAAGGTGTAAATGACGTCTAAACTAAGAAAATGAATGAATTGGAGAGCCACATCTTTTACCACCATGTCATAGACTCCCTGATTGTCTCTAGTATAATTTAAGTGATAAACCCATGGATCCGAATGAATCCATATAATTACTATTGTTCAAAACCACAGTATATTGGAATTCCAGCATCCCTCTTATCCCCTTTATTATTATTTTTCTCTGCCTCTAATTACCCAAATTGCATACTTATCTACCAAATAGGTTTTAAAAGCATAATAAATTCATATAAAAGGACATCATAATGACAATTGGAACAATCTCTTCAATTGCATCTCTTCTAGCAGTTCTCTCTAAAGTAGTGCTACGTTATTTCTTTGTCAAAGAGTAAATATTGCATAGTCCTCTGAGCTCATTGTCTTTAGGAACTGGAGAATATAAAGAGGAGTGAACCCTAATACCAAAGAGATTTCAGGATAAACATATTTACCAATTATCCTCAGAATTACTGGGGAAAGATCAAGCAGAACTAATCAATGTTCCAGATCAGAAATGCAATTCACTAAAACAATTGCAAACAAACAAAAACCTGCCTCTATTCGTGCCTTTGCTACACCTCACAGGTGTTTTCCATCTAGATGTTCTTGTCAGGAAAAATCAAGTATCAGAAGGTTTCCTGGCTCATATCAGCATAAAATCAAAGTAATGCAATTGAAGCCTGGTGTAAAACCGACCCAAGTTAAGGGACTATCAAGATTGATACCTTTAAAACACTGGTGGATGCTCCGTTTTCACTAACCCAGTGCTGGCATCTCCGCAGTGCCACTGTGGGATACTGACAGGTACACGCCAGCCCCAGCCTCCCACAGCTTTCACTGTAACTCAATTATAATATCTTGTGTCTCCTGAGCTGACAGAAGTTCCTACAGCTGGTATTTTAAGAACTCCCCATGTAGCTGGAAAGTTGCAGCCACACACAGGCAGTAGATATGTGTCAGGACCCTGCATTATGCATGAAGGTCACTTCTTTTTGCCCGTGCTGGAGAAGCCCATTGTACTTTGGGGGTGGTTTGTGGCCGAGTTCAGCACAGCAGTGTTGTCAGCAGCCCGACAATTTGTTTCCCAGAGCCTGCTGTTTTGAAGACTCTCTGCTAACCCAAGGCGTGCGAAAAGGCAGAGGTGACAAATCTAGATGTTAATATGGATATTTTTGAAGGAAGGTCTTGTAAAGAACAAACACACTTGTTTTGCAGGGACTAACCTTGAGCTGATCTGTTTTTATATAGCCTGCTTAAACAAGATTTATTGTCTCACCATTTGTAGGTAATTACATTTGGACAATACTATATGTATAAAGTTACGTGCATTGAGGCTATAAATTTCAAAAACTGATAATCAGGGAAAGTGCAGGTGGAAATACATTGTTTAAAACAGGTAAGTCGGTCAGAGTGAGTGTTTTAACCTTTGCATGCTTAATACTATTTAAAAAACAGTTTCAAGGGCTGTACATCAAAAGTGACATGTGTATATCAGTTCAAACTCTTCTCAAATTTAGAATCCACAGATCTTTTGGACAACTGTGATATTCAATAAATTGGTATAAGTTTGGATTGTCTTTCTGACTTTGCAACCTATTCATCCCCTTTCCTTGATGAAGTTTGCTTTTGTACTAAACATTTTTTTAGACTAAAACAACGTACTTTTGCCTCGTTAGAAAAGAAAAAGGGAAGACGAAACGTCGCAATAACATGAACTACAACTCTCCATCCTTTTTTAAAACACTCCTTTTCATACTAGAATGCACATATTTGAAATGGCTTGGCTGAAGTCTCTATTCTATTAGTTAAATCACGTTATAAAAACCGCTGAATTAATGGTCCCTTATACATTTGTTCAATGACTTGAACAGAGTGCAGGTTTTGAGGAAGCAGTTGTCCATTATTGCACTTCCTGAATCAATATTGTTTTGAAGGAGTCACTAAGTTAATTTATGCTTTTAGTCCCACAGTGCTTGTTCAGCCTGGCAGCTGCAGAGAAGGTCAGCGGAGGTAAAGCTGTGTTTCTTAAGATGTAGTAGTTCTGAAAAATCCCGGGTCGCTCTAATTACTACCAGGCCAAGCTAAGCATAATGGCAACCTGCCTTGTGCTCCAAGGAGCCTGACGGTGCCGTGTGCCTCGGGGAGACGAAACACACTCTCCAGTTTGTGCACTGGGAGGGCAGAAGCAGCAATCACCTGGGACGTAGTCAGATTTACCTCAAATAAAATCCTCTGAAGTAAAACAGCTTCACTGCCTTTCGTCAATAATTAATTACACCTGCTACGTAAATTAATCACCAAATGGGTCTGCTGATGCAAGGCAAATAATGTGGGGCTTTTCGTATGAAAAGAAGCCCAAGGCTCCTGCATTACTGAGCAAAGCAGCTGCATGCCCCTTGTAGGCTGAGTTTTGAGCTTCTCTGAGGAGTGGTGTTTCTGTTCTTCCCAAAACCAAACCCATAGACTGGTATTGTGGCTGATAAAGATGTTGCTTTTGGTTATACACACACCAATCTCCATACCTGGGACTTGTCATGCCCGCATGGTCTAATCAGTCTCGGTGCTGAGAACATTTTCCTAATGACCAGCCTACAGTTTTGTTTGCTTAATAAATCCCTATTTGTTTGAGAGTCCCACAGCCTTTAAAAATTGTTCATTTTATAGCTGATGAGTTTCTGACCCTGCCTCCCCCTGAGTTTATGTGTGTATTTGTGAAAGTGCAAATGTGCATGAAGACGTTAAGCAAATGATGCTAGACGTTTTCTACACTATAAAGGGAAATCTTTTCAGCTGGCCATGTGGGAATGTTTCAATATTTCATTAAAAAAAAGTGTATGGTTTGAAATAATGAAGATTAATACATGCTGACAATTTCTGGGTTAAAGCTTCTCTTCTGAGGAGGTTTGTTCCTTGTGCCTCCCCGACAATAAATTGTGAAAAGAAGGTAAATAGTCAAAAATACAGCTGTAAAATATACACTCCATTATTATTTAGGCAGAGCCTGAGTTAAGTGAGGCAGGATAACAGTTATATTAAAACATATTTGAAACAAGTGGAAAAGAGTTCATGTTGAAACCTAGCTCAGATGCATGAACCTTGTGAGATTTCCCTTTGTCAAAATTGATAAGCCAAGGACACATAAACAGAATAAATACACATTAACTATTTTTTAACAATGTATATCAACTATTTTTTAAACTTTATGGTCATTTTTACAAGGGAATTACATGTCCTTAAATGTAAGCCCTGGTTACTTCTGTTTGTTATGTCTCAAAGGACATTAAAGAGAACAGCCCTAATGACTTAAGATGGGAAACCTCTGCTCCTTGCAAAAGGAAGACAGGTGGTCTCTATGATAACTTCCTAAAAGAGCATATCATATTGTTTTAAGCCACTATAGTTATTCTAGGCTCCAGCAGAAGTACAATAGCTGACTGTAGCACAAGAGAAACTTTCTTTATTACACTGAAGAGAGCTGTGAGCTGCCCACGTTTCCAGTTGCGACATCACAGTTACCAAATGGACAAGCATATGGATCCAAGCTGCTGAATATCGACCTGGTGATGGTCTTAGTGGTCAGATGGGACTCTCACCTTCCTTCCTATGGTAAGAAAACAGGGGAATAAATTTTTCCAGAATTGCTCATTTTAGAGGGCAATGACATAATTTCCACAAAATGAGGAATCCGTGGAGGCACCTTGCAGAAAAAAATTCACCACATCTGTATCAACATCCTATTATTTCAAATACTTTCTCCAAAGGAAGCTCCAGTATTTTTAGGTGAAATATCCAGACTCAAACACCTCTGAAAATGTATGCAATTAAAAATTATGATTAGAAGGGGGAAATAACAATCTGAATTTTAAAAGTGTTATTTTTCCCAGGTTTCCTACTATTAATGATGCAGAACTTACACCGATAGAAATTAAGCATGAGAAGTCTCTAGCTTTTGAGTGCTTGTGATCGTGTACAAGCTGTTTCTTTTATTTTTTTCAAATAATGAGTATAATTTTATGAGCCATGTTCCACATATCTTATAAAGAACAAAATACTGCCTCGATTAGAGACTTGAACTACAAAAAGGCTAAGGTGTTCAGCATTCATTGCCTTCCTTCAGGCTGTGAGGATAAGGCATAACCTCTCCCCTGATGGTAATTGTTTGCTGCATTTATCACATTCATTTTCTCTCTTTCTCAAAATACGGCTGCAGAAGGATGGAAGAAGAGGAATGGCTTCAATAAGAGGGACTGAGTAAGCCTTATCCTCAAATATCATATGGCATTGCACAAAACTGTAAGAGTCATCCTCTGAATAAATAGTGTCAGCTGTCTGCATAATATTTGACTAGCAAATGTTAGGCTTTATGAATTTAAAACTGCAGCACTGAAAGTAAATAGAAGATCTGAATTAGATCTACATTTAATTTTTGATTAGTATGTTTGAATGAAGCATCAGTTCTAGGCAATATTCTTAGAAAAAAATATGGTTATGGTGATACCTAGTAATTTCACTTCCTCGTATTCCACTTACTTGGATTAAGATCAACAAACACTTTTTAGGGGCCACAAGATATTAAAGCACTTCAGTACATACTGAATATGAGACAGCACACAAGTCCTATGCAAGTTAATGCAATTTGAGCAGAAAAAAACTATATCAACACATGAACACAGCTGAAGTCACTGCAGAGGATGATGGAAGAAAACTTTGTCTTTGGGGGACTTCTAGGTCTGGCAAATGTCCTGTGCTAAATAATGTACAAGTAGAGAAAAGCTGAATATTGTTGTGTTTGAGTTTGATGCTGAAGTCCAAGCATAACGGACACCTATAAATGTGCAAAATATGTGTTTAGCTATATTACAGAATCAGATAAGTTATAGATGATGAAATGTACTCTTCACTCCTCTATGCCTATGAGAGGAAGGCAGGTACCACAGGGCACTGGAGGAATAACTCATGTGTCTTTCCTCCTTATCTGATGGGCTGGATCCTGCTCACAGCTTCACTGACACCAGGGGAATTATTTTGTGGGAAGTCTTGATGGTTTTCCTTTGGGTCTCCCCAGTGTCACAAGGGTGTTCCGCTTGCAGCCCTCTGCAGAGAAGGAGTAGTCCTCCAGGGCGAGTTTCCCTCTTCTGTCTTCCATAGCTACTGGGGAGGGATAGGATGAGGTTCATGAGGGTGTCTCCATCCTTCCTGCTGGGTGTCACGTCAGTCGCACGCTGACACATGCCATAGTGGCAACAACAAGGCTCTGCCACAGGAGGAAAGGCACCATCAAAGCTGTAGGGCCATGGAAAGAAAACCAAAAACCTTTTTACTCAGCAATTCTTTCTCTGAGCACAGCTTGTGGCAAGTCCTCTTTGGTTTGCAAACAAATCTGATGCTTTTCTTTGTGCCTTTTCTTCTCACCTTTTATATAGCGCCTGGCTTTTAAGTATTCACAGAGTAAAACAAAATAGCGTTTTTCTAGGTAAATAAGCAAAGTAACATGAAACATATTAGCATGTACTGACTTTTCATTATGCTGAAAATTAACTCTTTGGTCTTTGTGTCTCATTGTCAGCTGCAAGGAATAATTAACAACGGCCAAAAAGAGAATGCCATTATAAGGAGCAGTACAGCTGAGATTTCTTGTCTCATTTGCAATTATGCCTGAAGGTAACAGGATCATATAGCAGGCTGAGATCCTGCATAATCAGTTAAGAGACTTTAATGTAACAGGAATAGAAAAGGGTTATGGTGAACATAGGCGAAGATGCCAGTCATGCAGCTCCACCTGCATATGTCTGTGTAGCAGTGCCATTCACATCTGGGCACCTACCCATGAATAGAGTCGATCACAAGTGCATACACGTGCACTGCTATACTGTCTTTATTTCATCTGAGGAGAGCACAGACAAAAGGTACCTCTTACAGCTTTGTTCCTCCTGATTGTGAAAATATATGTCAAATTCTGGCTTACATTGTCAGGTACTGCTTTTCTCTTCCTCCTCCCTGCCCCTCCTGCCCTTAGCTTTAGTTTAATAAAGGCTGAGGATTAGTATTCATGGTTAGGATCTTTCCTGTTCTCAAAGTAACTAATTCCACTGCATGCAATGAGATTGTCTCAAGATGAAAACAGATGAATAACAAGCCCTGTGAAACAGTTAAGGTATGTATTAAGACAACATTGACATTTGGAATCATTTTAGGCAGAACTGTGTAATATAAATTAGTCTTTCAACCAGGTTGGTTATAAAATTAACCTTAACTTAATAAATTTAATTGAGGGTAACTCAACTGTTCAGAGCCAGACCATGCTTTGAAGACATCTTAGAGATTGAAAGATGTGAAGAGTTACATATGTGCTGAAGGGGTAAGTTCAGATGAAGATCTAACCTTTTCCTTTCCAGTCCCTCTATAATGAATACTACGTTCCAATAAGTTGTAAAATTATAAAAACATTTTCTATACTACACAGACTTGGAGCACCATTTTTGAATGGGAGGTGCAGCCTCTTTCTATGCTGTTCCTGGCAGTGATGCTCATAGTTCATAGAACTTCATGGTTTGAAGAGCTGCCTGCAGGGGCCAGGCCCAATCCCCTCTTCTCCCTCCACCTGTATTTCAGTTGTGTGCTCCAGACTGGGGAAATAAGGGCAAGCCAATACCATGGGAAGGGTCAGGGATGCGGAAGTGAAATGGAAACTGGAGTCACCTTCCAACTGTCGTGAACAGAGTGATTAATTTCACTGGTTAGAGTGAAGTAGTGAAATATTTATTAAGGTGAAACAGTGATTTAACAAAATCAGTAGTACGTGCGATAAAACCAGTAGTAAATGTTAGTGTTTTACGAGATTTGATGTCAAGGTACACTCTATTACTTACTGCACAGAGGACAGGGTCAGACAAGCTGTCAGGGAGACCCTCCCTTTGAGTCACGAGGTTCAGAAAGGACCCCCTTGTTTTCTAAACTCCTTCTCAGAGAGGAGTCCAGGTGCGGCTGGATCCAATCCTACTCCCAGACTTGGTCAGCGGTTTATGTCTAAAGGATTATACACGCGCAATCAATCCTTTACATTACTTAGATAAGATTTCAAAGTTTACAAGCTATTAGTCACTTACTGAGAATCTGTTGTGGCAAAGAATCTCTCAACCTCGAGGAGTAGAACCTTAAGTGGGCGTCCTCACCAAAGGGGAGATCCTGGCGTGCAGCCACTGCCATACAGGAGAGCTCAAAGGGCTCTGGGGCTGTCCACTATTTATACAGTAAGATAATTGACCTATAGTCATATTCTCATGGGAACAAAATTTCTAGGTCCCCACTCCAGATGGTATTTTGACTATGTTGCCAGCCATCCCCCAAAGTCCAGGTGCAAGTTATCACAACTGATGTTGTGATGGCCATGGTGGCCAAGGCCGGGCAGGAGCCAGGGGGTGAGGTGAGGAAAGCAAAACTGGGAGAGCACACCTCCACACCAACATGACTTTACCAACATTGCTCCTAAAAACTGTGCCAGGAGTCCTACTGATGTAAGCTCAATTACTGCTGTGCAGACAGGGAAGTGTAGTTGAAATCTTGCCTTTTACCAGTGCTGAAGTGCAAGCAAAAGGGTTTGTGTATAATCCAGTGGGACTGGGGGCTGGTCCCATCAGCCATTTTACTGTAGAGCTAAAGAGGAGGCCTCTTAATTGGGGGGGAATAGTGAATGAAAAAAAGGGGTGTTCTTCAAAGTGCCTCTCCCCAGCACAGCACTGGTTTAAGCTCATGTTACACTGGCCAGGAAGAACAGTCTAGGCAGTCTTGAGACAGTAACTGAATGCTAATTTTCAGTTCTTCAATCAAAACCTTGCATTGCTGCATTTCAGGAGATGATCTGGTCTGCAAAAGTGTCAATATATTCAGTTGATTCACTGTGACATTTGAATACAACCAAAAGGATCTCCAGCATTCAAAATAAGGAAAAAAGGCAGCTTTGACAGAGTTGTGAGTAATTTACTAAGGAACTGTGTACCGATGGAGATTTTTCACACAACAAACAGTGCAAGACTATTTTAAAATCACTCATGAGAAATATCAGCTAAGAACTAAGCAGCATTCATTTGAGCCCTGGTAATACTGAGCTGTTGCCTGGGTGCCTGAAAGGAGCATGGCATCCGTCAGAAAGCACATTACCCGTCATACTGGAACACTGTTGGCACATTTCACTCTCCTTCAACTTAAATAAGTCCTTTCTTCTGTGAAGACATTGCTTGAATTCAAGGTGTTGATTCATATGGCTACTTACTGAGCTGTTGCCATCGAGGGTTTCTCAAGCAGCCCTTCTATTTGGTATAATGAGGATGGTAGACCAGTACCATACATCTCATCGTGGACTTCTAGCAGTCCATTATTTGACTTGAGGAACATATTAGTTCATTCAGGCAGCCTATATGCATTGCAGACATTAATCTGAATAGAATGTAACCCATTGGAGAAGAAATTAGCCACAAATGCATTTTTTGCAGGCCATAGGAATGCTTGTGGTAGAGGCTAGGGAAAAGATTGCTAAATGTTTAAAAATATCCAAACCGTTTTAGTTGAAGTGCAGTCTTTTATACCATGAAGGGATTAACTAGGACATGTTTACCAAGCCATTCCTGTTACCCACTCTGTGTTTACAGGTGTAAACTGTGCATGCCACTCAGTCAGCTCAGCAGTTGCACTGGGACTCGACAAATTTTCCTTCACCACATCACACCTAGCTCCTGGGCCACTCTGGTTTGGAAGTCTGGTTTTAGACTCCCAGAAATATTTGGGGAATGTGACCGTTACAGTTAAACGTGTTCCTACTGAAAAGCCATTTGTGAATAGATGGTCTCATTCCCACAGCTAAACAACACTTTCTATTACAGCTCAGAAACTGGGAAGAAATTGAAAGGTGGAGCAGCCAATGCAAGTGCTGAGTGACATGTGCTATATATGTATGTTGTATAAATACTGGGTCAGATTCTTCTGGAAGCCCCCTTGTACTCCTATCTGGAAATGGAATACCTTTGTGAACAAGAAAACCTTCTTACTTATTCCGGTCACTGGTCGGTGATGACTTTTTTAATAACATACTTGTAAATCACTCAGTAAAGGGAAAAATGGCTTTAAAACAAAGAAGCATCTCTGACTTTTAAGTAGTGCTGCCTGTTCCCATGTGAAGAAAACTCCATTTCTTTGTGAGCCTCTAAGCCAAGATAATTAAACAAATCAGGAACATAAACAAAATACTCACAAACAAGCACTGTCTCCCCATCCCCACTAATTTTTCTTAAATGGAAGAAAATTGTATCAGCATATATAAAATGAACAGCTAGATTAGGCTGATGAACTTAATATTCATCCTCAAAATGCTAGTTCTAAAATGTTAAAGAGTAAGATACTTGGATGCCTTATGCTACTGCAACTGACTGCATTGGGAAGAACAGAGTGGCTTCAGGGATGGGTTGTGCCAAGGCTGTAGGCTTTGGCACTATGCAAGAAGAAATTACTGTTCTTCAACCGTACAATTCTTCAGCTCTTCTAACCTAAAGCCCCTGTGGTCCTCTTTATCCTTTCCTAAACTGTCTCCTTATTCTAGTCTAATCTCATCAGTCTGCAGTTTTCCTTTCTTTTTGGTAGTTTTTGTTGTCTCCGTAATCAAAGCAGAGGACTTTGTCCCCCACATAGGCTGGGTCTCAATGGCAGCATTTGTGAAAGAGCTTTTGTTTTCAGTTCATAGCTCAGTGCATTTTTCAGCCTTGGAAAGATAGATATGGTGCTGCTTATTTATTTCTTAGATCAGTGGTGCAAGAACAGGCATCGTGAAATACTATAAAAGAAAAGGTACCATGCAGGTATATATGCATCCAATCTATGTGTACGTTTGGGAAAGATGGGGTGATTTTCATGGGGCACATCCCTGCGACAAAGGCTACTCAACCCCACATGGAGCCTAAGCAGAAAGTAGAATGGCATATTTCAGTTTTGGGATTTTTAAAGTTCAGGAAAAAATATACAGACCTGGATGCAGAGTACTTACTATAGGCAATGCCACTAGTCCTGCTTCTCACTCCGTTTAGACAGAAAAAGTTGTACCGGGTGTGTTTACTGACCAGTCAGCTTCACCTCTGTGCCTGGTAAGATCATAGAACAGATCCTCCTGGAAGACATGTCACAACACATGGAGGAAGGGGAGGTGACTAGAGAAAGCCAACAAGGCTTCATTAAGGGCAAATTATGCCTGACTAATCTAGTGGCCTTCTATGATGGAGTGACTGCATCAGTGGACAAAGCAGAGCCCACCGAAACTTTTATAAGGCCTTTGATACAGTCCCCCCAAACATTCTTGCTGCTAAAGAAATGGGTTTGAATGAATAGACTGTTGGATGGATAAGAAATTGACTGGATGGCCTCATCCAAAGAGTTACAGTCAATGGCTCAATGTTCTTGTAACCAGTAACCAGTCGTGACTGGGTGGTGGTGTCCCTCAAGGGCCCATACTGGGATCAATAGTATTTAATATCAATGACATAGACAGTGGGATTGAGTGCACCCTCAACAAGTTTGCAGATGGCACCAGGCAGAGTGGTGCAGTTGATATGGTTGATGGAAGGGATGCCATCCAGAGGGACCCGGACAGGCTGGAGGAGTGGGCCTCATGAAGTTCAGTAAGGCCAAGTGCAATGTCCTGGGTCAGGATAATTCCCAATACCAATGCAGAATGGGGGATGAATGGACTGAGAGCAGCCCTGTGGAGAAGGATTGGGAATAATTGTGAGTGAAAAACTGGACATAAGCCATTAACATGTGCTTGCAGCCCAGAAAGCCAACTGTATACTCGGTTGCATCAAAAGAAGTGTGGCCAGCAAGTTGAGCAAAGTGATTCTGCCCCTCTACTCCACTTCAGTGAGATCTCACCTGGAGTACTGCATCCAGCTCAGGAGTCTTAAGTACAGGAAAGATGCTGGATCTGTTGGAATGAGTCAAGAGGAGGGCCACAAAAACAATCAAAGGGCTGGAACGCCTCTCCTATGAGGAGAGGCTGAGGAGTCAGGGCTGTTTTGCCCAAAGAAGAAATTACTCCAGGGAGACTTTATTGCAGCCTTTCAATATATACAGGAGCTTATAAGAAAGACGGAGAGAGCGTTTTACCAGGGCCTGTAGTGACTGGGCAAGGAGCAATGGTTTTAAATTGAAAGACAGTAGATTTAAATCTGACAAAAGGAAGAAATTTTTTACGATGAGGAGGGTGGTGAAACTGGAACAGGTTGCTCAGAAAAGTTGTGTATGGTACATCACTGGAAATGTTAAAGGTCAGGTTGGAGGGGACTTTGAGCAACACCATCTTGTTGAAAGATGTCCCTTCCTCATGGGCTAGGTGATGTTTGAACATCCCTTCCAACTCAAACGATTCTGATTTTGTTATTCAGTGTCTACATAATAGGAAATGAATCCCCAATTTATACCACACTCACAAATCCTGGAAACAGAAACAGGACCTCTAACAAGCATGATTTCCATACAACAAATCCAAATTTCTCCTCTCTTTTCTGTGAGAAATGGAAGAAAATAGTGAGCAGGGGGGTAATATACTCAAACCATCACTGATCTTACTCATATCAGAAGGTTCACTAGAAATGGCATTAACTCTTAGGCTCACTAATGAGTTTCCTGAAGAAAAGACATATATATATATGTACAAATATATAAAAAACTGTACACACCATATTCACATAAGCAATGCATGCTTTAATTGCTTATTCAAAGATTCTCCATCAGTGTCTCTTCTAATGAAGGTGTGAACCTGTTACAGTAACACGAGTCACATGTAATAAAGGAATTTCTCCAAGTCAAAAATAGTAAAATCAACACTGTTCAAGAGAAAAATAGGACAGATGTAAAAAGTGATGAAAGAAGTATCAGACAAAATATTTTTTTTTTATACAATTCAGTATGGGTAAGTCTAGGTCCCAGATACAATTTGTGTTTTGTCTTTAAAGTTGTGGTGGGTTGACTCTAAACGTCAGCTAAATCCCACAGAGCTGCTGGCTCACTCTCTTCCACCAGTGAGGCAGGGTAGAGGATAGGAAGACCAAGAGCGATAAAGCTCATTGGTTGAGATAAAGCCAATTTAGTGAGTGAACAGGGGGAAACTACCCCTTAAAGTCATCAAGTGAAGGAAGGGCAATCAGCCACCACTTCCCATGACAGACCGATGCCCAGTCAGTCTCTGAGCAATGGTTACCTTCCCCTAAAGCCACTTTCCAGAAATGAAGAAAGGTAAATCCATCCCAGCCAGGCCTACTACAAGGGTCCATAGTGTATTGGTCCATAGGTTCTACACCATATTGTCTGACACTTTCCTAAGAACATGCTGTATCACTTTTTACAGGACCTTTGATCCTGCTTCAATGGATCACATATGTAGTTTATGCCCAACAGTCTGTGTATTTAATTATATTTGTCGTGGTCAAGGCAATACAATACATTTCTCTACATTTCCTACTGACCTCTTGCAGCATCCCAGAAAAACAATATATTTCAAGATGTTCATTTAGGCTGTTTTTGATTTTCCGGTCTGATGCAAATGTTTAGTGACCTTTCTAACCATCTTTTGAGGGCTGATATCCTTCATCTGGTCATGTGGCTGTCAGAAATGTGCCTATTGACCTATCATCTGATGTGCAACCTCAGATAACCCCAATGCATTAGCTTATAAATCAGCGAGAAAGCAACATCAGAAACATTATTGTGATGATCAAAGTGTGCTCTGATGATTCTCTCCATCTGCTGTGTCCCGCTTGTGTTTCACTAGGTTATTTGTGCTTCCCATACATTCCCATACATGTGAACCCTACTTTTAAACTAATAATATGCTACATCAAAACACAACAGGTATTGTTTCTAACATATACTGAGGAAATACATTTTGCTGCACTCTTAGCAAGCTTAGTTGTGAGACCAAGACATGTTTCCATGTTCTTATGTCCAGAGGCATTTAAATATATATATTTACAGCTCCCTAAATGCTGATATTGATATGTACAATTGAAAGATAATTAGAGATAAATGCAGTTATAAAGCTACTTAACAAAGACTTATACAAATCTGCCTCTCATGTTTTGTATTCTTAATCTAAAGCTGTCTTTAGCATCCTTAAGTGTATTTCTGTGTAAGTAAAAGTATGCAAATTAAAAAAAAAAAAAGACAATAAAATTTTGTATTAGTAGAATTATCTTCTATTTTGTCCTATTGTGTTTTATTTTATAAGGCTAAGTGATCACAGGTCAACCTTCTGTTATTTGAATCTAAGGTACAAAGTAAGTGTCATTGTATTTACCACAGAAGTATCAGAGACTACATATTTCATAATGATGTAGAGTGTCAATATGCATGTTAATCCCTTGAGCTCATTAGCAACAGGTATGGGAGGATGGACATTGATAAATAGTTGCTATTCTGAAGAGAATTACTCATTATTTTATCTTATTGTCTTCATTAGAGCTCCTGGGGATCTACATTATGAAGAATAAGAGGAAAAATCACTTTTCATTTATTCAGGAATGAAGGCCCCGTGTTTCGTGAAAGAGATGTAATTTATAATTAAAATTCAGGAATATTCAAGAGGTATATTTTCAGAAATTTATGATTGAAGTGATAATGTTCAGCCATCATTCACCAAAAGTAATCGTCTTTTTGTCTGTACCACTATATTCTCATTTTTATGACTGGTAGAGGTATGTAATCAGAAAAAAAATGCAACATCAATTCTGTGACTTTTCTGTTGAAAGACAATACACTGTTAGTGTTCAGACTGCACATTTGGCCGAAAAGATACATGTCAATAAGTGCACACTTGTGGATGGTTTTTATTTCTAAAAAAAAAAATTTTTGGTAAAGGGACACAATCTCGAATGGGCATGAAACAAAAGCATTTTTATCTATGCTCTTATTCTGGATCAGTAAGGAGTAAACCACTGAAGCTCCATCTCTCATATTTACACAAAACTTTAACATTTAAAAAAAATCTCATTGATATCAGGAGTGGATGTCTTTTCCATGCGTTACTTTAACCTCTAGGATTCTTCAGAAATTAGTGACTTCTAAGCTAAGGGGGGGAGCAAATAAAGCGAAGAAGAGAGGCGATGGCGTGAGCAAGCACTGGTCCTGCTTTGGCATCTCCGCTGGAAGCCTCATAGCGGGTCTGTGCTGCAGCCGTTGTTTATCTTTTCGGAAATTAATTTGCCTATGCAGGAGTGGAGAAGAGAGGATAAGGATTGATAAATATCCCAAGAAATTTGACTTAAAGGAAATGAAATTGTCAGTTTACATTTCTGGTGCTCATTCAGAGAGCAGTAAGACAGAAAAATATTTTTAGTCTCATTCAAACCTTTGCTTTTTTATCGGAAAGAACAAAGGGAACACATTGAAGGGAGCGCAGCACCACAGTTGATTTTGCCAGAAACAAACTTACCTACCACAAAGAACCTGCAAATGAATCCAGGAAAATGCCACATCGTATCTCTGCTCTGCATTTGCTGCCAGTGAGGCTGAGATAAGTAGTATCTCCTTCAAGGTACTGCAATGTAAGTGCTTCAGAAATGACCTCATTTTTCAAAAGTTTTATTGTTAAGTTTGAAGACTAGACAAGGTCATACTGGTTTTACATCGTTCTACATGATTTAAGTATATACAAAACCATTGGAATATTACACAGCTTGAAAGGTTGCAAAGGTCATTGTGTCCGAGATACTTCTGTACTTACTGACACATCAGAAGCCAGCACTGAATATTATAGTTCATATTTGTTGTATAGCAAAGATACACTCATTTAGAATCCTTAGTCTTCAAAATTGACACTAATTTGTATGCAGCCATTCCAAAAGAGAAAGTCAACCTCAAAACCAGAGCCAGTTAACGTGATAAGCCCTTAACAGAACACAGATAAAACGGAGCCTCGTGCCGGTGCTTTATTTCCCAGGCTATAAACGTAGCACATTACAGAGCTACAGAAAGGTGAAGTCTGCCTACAAATACTTAACTGGTTCAGGGTGAAATTTAATTAGGAGAACATTTTCAGTCGTGTTCAATGCCATTGTTATAATTAATACAGAAGTCAAGGATCATTTCAGAGCATTTCTCCATCCTCTCTTAAAGGAATTTATCCCATCATGCACTTATTTCTGGCTGTGGGGTACCAGTTGCTGTTACTGGGAGAGTACAGTTGTGGTGATTTATAACTTGTCCCTTATGTTAATGGTGTTCACCAAGACAAGAAAATAAAACAAAAGGGAAGAAGTTAAATTCTAGACCATAATCTGATTCTCACCTGTTTTGTTAAATCTGAAGTATTACAGAGAAATCAGGAGTTATTTCAGACTTATATTACTGACACTGGGAGCAGAATTTGGTACTATGGCTGCACAATGCCATTTATAGAAAAGTTCTTAGTAGCTAAGGAATAATTAGAAAAAGCCCTAGTATGTTGGTTGAAATTGTAAGGGCCTCGCATTCTTTTATAACTTATCACAGAGCGCTATCATAATGTGCGGAGCTTTCTTTGCAGTTTGTGAAGATTGCTGGCAGCTGAAAGCTGACACAGGACATAAGGATGAAAATACCCAACTCTAAATTAGTACAAAATAAAATTACTATGTTAAGTATCATGACAATGCTATTTTTATATGCAGATGAATGGATAACAATTACAATTACTAAACCAAGAAATATTAATTCAAAACCAAAATGGAAGTTGCAAAAAATGAATAACATGGAAAAAGATCACTTAAGAACACAACAAATATTTCAAAAGAACGTTAAAGCAAGTTGGTAAACTAGGGATCCTAATTTTCTGAAATGGCCTTCAATATTTTGGGTACAGTTGACTGGTGAAATAGCTACATGCTATTCTTCATATCTGTAATTAAATTCAGGGTCAATTGCTCTCCCATAACAGGAAAATGTATTTTGTGTGCCCTAAAGATATATTTATTATGTCTTTTCTTTCTTTTTTTTTTTTNATTTGGGAATAAACTTGTCCTCCATTATTTAGATTTTTTAATCTCTTTTGAAGTACCATCATGATTGACTTCCTCTTTAAAATTGCTCACTATGCTTGAAGACCACTCCATATATACATCATTAAGGAATGCTGTTAACACAGTTACAGACAAGACAGTAACAGTCTAGTGGCTTTTGTTATGCAGCACAAAGTAAAAAATAAAGAACAAACTTAGCAGTGTTGCACAGGACCTCAACATTTCTTACACATACTTTTACCTTTACAAGACTCTTCTTTAGAAGTCTTTAAATGTCTAAGCCTTATAAAATAAATACTTGTATAAATACAGTTTAAGGATTAAGTCATTTTATAGAGGCAGGGTGTTCTTTTTGTTAAAATGTGACAGTTTAAGTGACACTATCAGAAAACCGCCACCAATATATCCCCAATTTATGTAAAATTCCTGGCTGCTATTCTAGAGTCTTTCACAGTTCAATGGATAATATATTTTGTCTGTGGTGGAGAATGTGTGATTAAATGCGGGTTGTTGAAATCCAAACCATTCTGTTTCCAAAGCAAACTCTGCCCTTTGCAGACTGTGGGCCAGCTAGCTGTTTGCCTGGGAAGCAGTGCCCAGGTTCCTACTGCAGAGTTTTGGTAAGAATGTAACGGTGACAAAGAAATAAGTTCAGTAACATTTGCTAAAGCATGCAGCTTTATATACCTATCTATCTCTCTCCACATCAGCATGTTATGAAATTAAAAGGGTGCAGTAATCCCAAATGCTGTTATTTCAGATGACAGGTAAAAGGTCCCCTCGCTCCTTGTCCCGGGTTTTTTTTAGATTTAGGTGCTACTCTAGCGTAGTCATAGAGTCATTTATTCCAAGGAAACTCGGAGTGCTCTACAAAGGTTGGTACCATTACCTCCATCATCATCAGAAACAGAGGCACAGGAGAGGATGTCCACTCTACTGCTTCACTTTTCCTCCTAAAACCTACTTTTTAAACTGGGGTCCTTGCTGGCTATCGTGTTGTTAAAACAGCATAGTGTGTATGAATCATTTCTGTAGATGGGGCATGATAAAAATGAGTCTCCTTGTGGCTCACTGGCATATGTCTGAAAAGGCATAGCTAGGAGCAGAAGGCAGCAAGGGCCCAGCTTTGATGAACTCCTACGTCACCTCTTGCCTTCATGCCCAGGAAGAGGGCTGTGAGCACCACCATAAGAGCCTACTGAGAGGGTCTCCTGGCAGTAAGGGAGTCATTCCTCCTGTGTGTTTCCTAGCACCCGAATCCTGCACCCTGCATTTACCCCGTCACAGAAATTGAGGAGGTTTCTGAGAGCAGTAATTGGGCAGGCAGCTCCGCCTAGGGTTGTGCGCTCACCCCTGGGCAAGTCACAAAATGGGCTCAAGATTTCTTATGCGCTGTTTGCTTTTACCTATGTGGGTACTTAACGATGGATACCACAAGTAGCCTGGCATCTCATCTCAGTCTCCTCGAAAGAGCGCATCTCAAGCAGAATTAATAAACTTCGGCAAATTCATTAACTTCATAATATACTGATAGCAGATTTTGTTCCATATGCACACAGGTCACCTCTTTCAAGGAAAATAACATCAGTGGTGATACTAAACAGAAAAGATGGAGGTCATGTCTACAGCATGCAAAATAGAGAAGGAAAATGGGGTTAGTTAGGAAAACCCTTTAGTTGCATGGACTCTGCTGTTTAGATGAAAAGTGATGAAAGGTAGCTTGTAATATCACAGGTACTGCATTTTACAGTACCACAGAGTATCTTCCAAAATATATGTCATAAATACTGACAGTGTTTGATAGGCACAATTACTATAATGCAGTCATCCCCAAGAAAACTTATTGCTAAAAGCTGCAGTATCACTTTTTGCAAGTAAGATGACGGTATGATTTATGGAGAACTCGTCAGCCCAATGTTTCTAAAGCTGCAAATGAGCTTTGTCATGCTATTTCTCTTCCCTTGTAAAAAGGATGCTGCTGTTTTTCCCTAACACATTTCAACTAGTGTGAACAACTCAAAGGAAAACTAGAAAGATAATTCCACAGCAGAAGGGACAACACTAACAGATTTCAAGGACAAAACCGGATTGGATCATTTAAAGGGCAGGCTTAGACCTCCTTGCGAAAGACAGTTAGCGGCCTACCATAAAATGAGCACTTGTTCATGAAAAACCCACTCAGCATCCTACAGGCTTTGCACAGTTTCTTCTACGGAGGGACTTGTAGCTATACCGAGAGCTGCGACGGAGGTCGGCCTCAGTCCTCCGCGGCGCAGCCCAGCAGCTCCGACCGCAGGGTGATCCTGCCGTACCACGACCACGGGAGGATGCGGATGTGCCGGGCGTAGATCGGAGGGTCAATGACGTTCTTACGGTGCGTGTCATTGTCAAAATTCCCCTGGAACACCTGAAGGGTGAGTAACGAGAAGGTTTAAGGCTGCGTGGCTTAAGGAACAGCTGTGCTACACTCCTGATGTCCCTGGGCCACTCCCTGACCTCCATCCTGAATTTTGATCATCCAGGCCCCCAGCTGATGCTGCAGAGATGCTGCTTTTGCTAAGACTTGAGGATTTCATTGCATGCCAGGCACCTTGGAGCTGGCTATGGTCATGGCACATGCATGGTGCAGATTTAGCCTTCGATTCAAGGCTTAATCTGCTGTTCTGCCAACACCCAGAGCCCCGCTCTGAAAGTTACATAAAAATCATTAACATTTAAAAAATTAAATGTCTTTTTGCTTGGCATTTGTATCATGTCAAATTAGTCCCAGGAGATCCTGTTATTATTTCCAACAAAATAACATTAATAATTAAAGTTAAGGAGCATTTTTATTGTATCACAAATGGAGCTCGGATGCAACTATATAAACCCTTGAAAAGTTAGTGATTATCAAGGATACTGCCTTCTTCTGTCGAACAAAAGTCAGCATATGAATTAAGGGCATAGGTTTGTGATCAAATTAAAAAATCCTAGCATGGTACAGTGCATGTTATGATGTTATTTCCACTGGTGTGGGTTAGCCAATATGTAAGTGAGTTCTCAAACTTCTCTCTGTCTTAAAGCAACGTTGGATTTTTCCCCTGGCAGCCACTATTTAAATTCAAAGGCCACAGCACCGCTTTTTGGCAAAATGATCAGATTATTCTCTGGGGATATTTTCAGTTTTTATGGGAAATATTCGTTCTCTTCAAATGTCAGCCAATTCACTTTTTGTTTGTAAAAACTGTATTTGATGGCTTTTTGACTTGAAATGAATGAGTTTTGTTTGCATCATGCAGAGAAGGAATATGGACCTCCTGAAGAAGTGCTTGTATGACTGAATTAGTGCAGAATGACAAGTTTCCTGGAAGCTCTTAGGGAAAATGTCAGAGGGTGAATTCAGAAGAGGCTGATCTACTATTTTAGCCCTCAAGCTGGTTCTTTCACGACATATTTACAAACCAGCACTATATGAAAATCTTCACTTTGTCTCTATGCTGTACCTGTTCTTTGAATTTCTCAAGCTTCTCTCAAGTGCTATCAATTTGGCATCTCAAACAAAACGTGTATCACTCACAAGTGGTGCTCTTTCATGAGTGATACATTTCCCTACTCATCTGGCATCTCACTAAGACGGAGATGGGAGCATTAAAGCACCTAGGAGGTAAGATGGATGTATAAAATTGCAGACAGACTGACCACAGAAACATCATCACTGTGAGTGGAAGGAAAAAAAATAATGTATTTACCACGGGAAAAATTGTTTGTTCTCCAAGTACAGTGTTGATTACATGAATCAGCTGGAGTTTGGGCTAACAAGGTTGCACCTGAATTTGAGTTTCATTTGTGTCAATACAGCATACAATAAAAGGCAGTAAGCTTATTTTTAAAGTTACAGAGTGGTACCCCCCAATGTATAATATGCAGCTAGGAAAGCTTACAAGTAAATTTTTTTCATTTGGCTTCTTGCGCATGCATGCAATATATCTGTTGATTTTTTTTTTTCACTGAGCCAGATGATAAGCGATGCAGGACTGCAGAAAATCCTTGCTGCAGAGACACTGGCAAATTCTTTTACTCTCTATTTTGTTTTCCTTATGTAAGATGTATTTCAGAGATAACATTTAAATGAAGGCTTAGAACAAAAAACATTTTCGTTTACTAGAAGAACCCATCTACAGCCCCAGTATTTGTCTGTTTTCATAGCATATACCTATGAAAAAGAAATAAAAGTATGAGATGCAAACCAAGCAACAAATACAGCTGAAAAATGTAGGATTATGTCATTTACTCAGAGTAGAAAAATGAGAATTAAATTGTATTTTAACTCATACATGATTGCATTAAGACTTGAATTCAAACTCTTCTGTTTCAGAGGTTAATTTATGCAAAACTGAAATTTGCCTTCCCTCAAAATTCAAGATTCAGTTTCAAGAAATTAACTAAATGTGCTGGATCAGAAAAAAGATTTTAGGGAAATAAGTTTATCAGAAAGTGAAGGAAGCTTTTGTCAGCACCCACAAATGTGACCTGCATGAAATATATATTCTAAGAGCTTGTTTACCAGATGTTTTTGCTGTGGACCCATGGCAAATCTCTTATGGGGAAAATATATTCTTTATCACTTTTCATTTTACTTCAGCTTAAGTTCACTAATGAAGCCAAGAAACTTGGAGAGAGCAGGGAGGACAAAGGACAAAAACTGTACATCTGACTTATCAGTAGAAAAAAATTATTTCTGTAGCCAAATGTAATTTTTCTTTAATTACCTGCTGCTTTATGCCCAAACAGTCAATATTAAGTGAACCACCTAAGCAATTAGAAGCTCTTAAAGAGCCAGTAGCCTCAAACCATAAATGTTCCCTCCTTGCATTTCCTTCTGAGAAGTTTGTTTCTGTATGCAACATCTCTGAGGACTGTAACAATTTATTAGCATTAAACAAGCTGATACTGGAGTACATACTTACATAACTCTATGTAATTTTTTAGATGAAAAAGAAAAAAGCCCAATAATATTAAAACCCACGCTGATTAGTGGTCAAAGAATAAAGAGCAGAGTGCAAGTTATTAACATGTCAGTGCATAAAGCCAGTGGATATCTTCATTTTGAGTTCTGGATGGGTGCGGATCGGTTCCTGCCTTATCTCTAACAGCAAATATACAGAGCGAAGTGGCAAGATGGCCACGAGCACAGAAGAATGTCCTTTTACAGATTATTAAATGGACTAAATCTCTGGAGCCTGAAAGGAGATGTGATAGGTGTCTATGAAATCATAACTGGTATGGAGAAAATCAATAGTGGGCAATGTTGTGCTGTCCCCTTGTCGGAGCCAGAAGGTTTGTCCTGAGACAGCTAAAGGTCATGGTTCCCCATACAAAAAATGGTTAAACTGTGGCACTGCTTCCACAGTCTTTAACTACTGCTAAAGATCAGATAAACTGTTAGGGGCGAAACCAGCAGGTGCTATTAAAAGTACAGATACAAGAAAGACAGAGGCTGGGAAGGTATAGCCTTTTTTTTTTTTTTCATTTCTCTGGTCATCTGCTACAGGATGGTTCCTCCCTTGGACACGGCTTCAGCCTCACCCAGCCCAGCGGCTCCCACATTACAAGGTGCCTGTGTTGGTAAAATTTGACTGAAGCTTCTGTATTTTAACAGTCCTGTTGTAACATTAAAGATTTTACAGTGGGTACATCTGTTTATGTCAGTCTGCATACTTGAAAGGTGTAACTTGCTAAAACATTTACTCAGCAGCTTCAGTAAGTTTACATATACACACCCCACACACATATGTGTAGCGTCTCTGTAGCTTAGTCTCTTACAGCTGCTAGTAAAATAAAAAAATAGAAAAATCACGTTGTTGAACTTTTTAAGTAGGATTACTTATTTTATGATCAGTTCAAGCAAAAGAGAACAAAAACCTGGAACATATGTACTGATGTTCTCTGCAAAAATGATTTCTGAAATATAAACAATTCTTGTATATAATTGTGTCCAACAAGCAATTTGAATGTCTTGCCTTCAAACATTAACTAAGATTTTTCAATAGTTTTGATTTTTCAATAGTATTTTTCAAAAATGTATTTTACAGCACAAGCAGCAGATCTGAATAATGCCACTGTAAATAGATTCATATTTTAAAAAGAAAACTATCGTATGTTTTATGATAGAATACTTTAGAAGAAATACCTGAAGAAGAATAACTTGGGAAAAGTAGACTCTATTACAAGTGATGTTTTGCTTTGCTCCAAACGTAGAGCTGGAAACCAGGTTTTAGGGCACATCCATTTACAGGTGGCTGCAGTGGGAAAGACTGCTTGTGGTGCTATGTCAATGGATGGGCAAGGAGGAAGAAGGTTCTCTCCAGATCTTTCTGGATCTCTCATCTTGCAGAAACTTAAATTGCATGAACAGTCTGAATCAGCCATAAAATTATTGGTTCCTGCTATTTATGATAATGGCTGAGAGTTCAGACTTCAATACTCAAGCCTCAGACAGTGAAGTCACTATGTTGCCTGCTGTACCTTAACCATATTTTTTATTAAGAGCAGGATATTTTAAACATGTTATTTAATGGAACATTTAATCCTTCTTATATTACAGGCAGATTATTTTAAAACAATAGCTACACTGAACTTCTGTTCAAAGCTTGTTTCAGTGCAGATAATCTCAGTGTTTGGACAAAGAGGGCACTGACCATTTAAAATAAAATAAAATTTAAAAAAAGCTGCATAAAAAGTAGTTTTGACAGCCATATTCCTCTATTTTGGAAACATTTTATTTCTTTATTAGTATTCATTGAAGAAGACTTGCTTAAGCAAGAGAGGGAATTCGGGAATTCGCAGATTTGAACAGACCATTTACTCGCTTTAAAGTTGTTTATTCTTGGTGGAAGAAATCTTTTCACCATGAAGTGAACAACACCAGGAAAAAGATGGTGAAAGATGTCTTGATTTCTCACCAGAAATAGAGCTGCTCTTTATAAACATACTCCATCCTGTGGAAGATGCTTTCTGCTATAAGCAACTGGGTGGGGTTTTTATTAATATACACATGTAAACACATACGTATGTGCGTGTGCACATGCATCTTTGGAGTCATCAAGAGGAGAAAAAAAGATTCTTTCTTTCCTGCTGGTATACATAAAACCTCTCTGAGTGGGTGTAAATTTTCCACTTCTGATCTTAGCCATCCTCCTTTCTTCTTCTTCACCGAGCACTTCTCTCTGGACTAGCTGAAGAGCCAGGAGTTGGTTGGCATGCAATGGATAACTACAGATAGTTACGCAAAAGGGTTCAGTGCCAGGAGAAGGACTGCTTTTTCTGCCCTTGGTGATACATGAATAAGAGTATGTATTACATGCCCTTTATTATTTCTTCAATTTCAGAATAGGTATCTTGCAAAACATACTATGATCTTTTTGTTATTTTTTCCACTTCATCTATCTACTGATGGTACTAAAATAGGAATTTATTCCACTGTACATAGTTTACAAGGGCGTTATGATGGAAGGTTCAAAGTCAAGCAAAAAGAGAAATATGTTAAAGACCAACCTCCCTCCAGAAATGCTTATATAAATTAAAGGTAGAGACTTATAATGAGCAATATAATTAATGTTAACATGAGCCTGTTGTCTTCCTTCATCTCTTAGTGTGGTACAAGTGAGAGTGTTATGTGTGCTGGAGGCACAACCTAAAATAAGTGTAGGTAGATCTTTATCTGATACAAACCATGTTAACTCAGCTGGAAGTAACAGAAGTCATTCATAATTTAAACCAGTGCAGAAAAAAAAATACTGTT
>VXAK01012868.1:0-47345 GCA_013399435.1 Arenaria interpres
ATGAAATGTTTATATTTTTATATAAACATAAGTATCTAAATATATAATAGGGCCTGGTTAAACAGCTAATCCCAAAGTGGTCAGGAAAAAAAAGACAGGGAAGAGTAGGTAAAACAGTTTTTGGACAGACACTGTCTTTGAAATGAACAATCTTCTGCTGTTCTCTTCCCCCATCAAAGGAAGTGGATTAGTCTATCTTCAGTCACAAACTTTAGAGGCAAAATCAAAGATTATGGCTCAGGTATGATATTGATGCCAGTGGGTCTGCTGGAACTAATGACTGCTACTGTTTGGAAGAAGTCATACAGACAGTAGTCTCTGAGAGATAATCAGGAAGAAAAATGCCATACAGAAACAAAGTACAGAGTCTAGTCTGGATATATTCTCTAATAAGACCAGATTGACAACAGGACATAGTACCAGCCCCATGAAACAGTAAGTTCTCTTATGGTCAGGCACCTCTAAGTAACATTTCCTCCCTCAGTTAACTTGGGCATGACAAGTTCCCTACATAAGTAATAGTCTTCTTCCTGCAGTGCCTTCAACAGTGTCAACCAGCTAAGAAGCTACTTCAAACCCTGCTTCACACCAAAATTACAAACTGACACAAGAAGACATTTGAAGCCAGCAAGATTGCACTAACTACTACATAAAAATGGGTACTGTCAAGTTTCCCCATTGCCTCTTGAACAAAACATGCACTCAAGTGGCCATGGTTTTGCCACCAGAGCTGACATGTCCTTGGCTTCGGCCTCTGGATCTCCTGCTTCTGGAAGGTGAAAATTTATGAGGTCCTAACCTGAGTGAAGGGTTTGGTGTATTTAGATCAATAGCATTGTCTTGCATTGTTTTTCTGACATTGAAAGATCATATTCTCCCTAAGGGGAAGGGGGCTTATTTAGTGAAAATATCAGCTCTAGGTCACAGTAGATGGAAAATCAGACTACTACCTTTGCTTCTCATTCTCATAGCCTTTTTGGGAAACAAATTTTCTAGAAACAAATTCCCAAATTTCCTAGACTGCTTGCCTGACAGGCAGTACTCTAATTGTACAAGAATCCTCTAAATTAGAAGCGGAGTGACCTGATGAAGCAACTTTGCATCTGACAATTTTATTTGGGTTCCTAAACAATTGTCTTTTTTCTCATAAAGCATACATGATGATTGTGCTGCGGAGCTATTTTTTTTTTTTGGTCTTGATCTTTTTATTAACCCATCTGATGTATTTCCTGAGGAAGTATTTATGACAAAAGAGATTTGAATTGTTTATCTCCTCAAATGCTTTGAGGAGATTTCTTTTCTTAATCACTCTGCTTTAATGAAAGACCAATTGCAATCCCAATTAACTCCAAGAGTGAAAGTGGTCCTGACAAAGCATGTTCTTAAGTACTTGGCTGAATGGGGGCCAAATATCAATAATTTCTGTCAGGAATCCCTCAAAAATTAATTATTCTCTTCCCAGATAATTTATGTTAATTGATTTGTATTGAAAGTTTCATAGGTAATGTTTAAATTACGGCAATGCAACATGCTGTGGAAATGGCTGTTTGTGCTTATTGGTATGAATTAAAAAGAAGAAGCAAGACATATAAACAGGCTGAGTCCTTTCAATAATCACTAGAAGTAAACAGTGAAAAAAACAACACTGAAAGAAAGCAACAAAAAGCTACTCGCTTGTGCCTACAGCTGTCATATACCTAGAATTAGGTAGAGGATACAGTGTCTGCTCACAGGAATATGTTCAGAATACAGTACTGCTTAAAATCTTTTCAGGAGCAAAAGGCATTAATCTGAATTTGACATGATGGCTATGCTCTTTATTGCCTGTGGTCAATGCATGTGTTTTTTTCCAAAGTAATTCCAACTTTCTTTGTGATAAAAATATTGACTTTCTCTTGTGTAGCTTTTATATGGTGTATCAAGTGGTTGCCAAAGACCAAAACCTGTTCAGTGAGGAAGCACTATTTAGTTTTGCTTTTTGCTAAAGTTCTCATCCTTTCCCTGTCATACATAAGCCTAAAAAAAGTAAATTAATCATCTGAGCGCTGCCAAATAATACAGGTGTTTTTCCACCCAAAGTCCATCAGGAATGAATGTGAACTTCTCAGACCAGCTAGGAGCGCCATTTGAGTCCTTGTGGCTCAAGGAGGATTCCAAATTCCTTTCTGAAAACATTATTGCGTTGATGATCTTGCTTGAATGGGGTCTGGCATTTCCCTGACGTTTCTCCATGTGGTCTATCTGCAGTCTTACTAATTTAATTAATTTAGTAGACCAAAGGATCTATATTGTGAAACTTTCTCATGCATTATGTACTTTTCTAAGACAAATCTAGAAATAATTTTACTGGATCCAATACATTTGGTAAAAGAATATTCCTCCTGCATGGGAACAGAACATTGGTGAGTCATTTAATAGCATATTATGTCATGAGATATTTCTCATGATAATACAATTATAGATTTGTGTCAATAACAATTTTATTATCATTTTTTCTTTCTTCTTTTAAGAAGAATATCTTATTATTAATTTCTCTTTGTTTTTCTCTCAAAATGTCTTAATAAAGAAAAAATACTACTTTTTAGTGCAGGGGATATAGCCCCTAGACGCTATTAGTTTGGATTATTCTTTAATTTCACTAGTAGTTTGTACTGAATTTATCTTTTTTTCATGACCAAGTTGAAAAGCTATCAAACAGAAATAGTAACAGTAACAAATAAAAGTACATCAAGATCTATGCAAATTATTTTATGCTGGGTTATGACGGTGAAAGAAGAACTACCTTTTCTATTAGCTTTACATATTGCAATTGCTATCAAGTGGAGAAATATCAGAGCTCTCAAACTGGACAGATGGCTCCCAGAAGTATGTGATGCCTGTGGAAAAAATGGCTAGTCTTAGGAATGGTTCATACACCAAATATTTGTACACTCAGTTTCCTTTCATTCCATACTCCCAGAACACCAGTTGGTCTAAAAAGCCACCTTTTTTTTACTGCTGCTGAGGTTGCTTTGTAATTAAATTCATCACGTGTGTTAGATTCACAGTGTGCAAAAAAGGTACTTCCTTGGTTAGTATGAGAAAGGGAGAAAAAAGATAAGTCAGTGGATCAAACCATCGATCAGATGGACAAAACTCCTTTTCGCTTCAAGAAGCAGGAAATTTATCGAAGCTGAATGGTACCTACCCGTGCACAACAGAGCAGGAGTGGGAACAGTCCTTAGCAAGACCACCCGGCCACTGGGTCAGGGCTTCTGCATGCACGGCCCCAGGATGGTTGGCTAGGACTGGCTGGTACACAGAGCTTCAAGACAGCTCAGTACATCTGTGTGACTGCAACTATAACAGTGATTTCAGTAGAGGACATAACCCATGAACTGCTGCTGCGTCCAGATGCTTGAGTTCCAAAGCAACTCTAAGGTGCTTCTGTGTGGAAACAGCAGAGTGTGTCCGTGCAGCTGGAGAGACTGATACAAACTCCCTTTTCTCCCCAGGTTACTTTGCTTCCGTTTTTAGAACTGCAGGGAAAACAGGAAAGAAGTGTTGGATTTAAGACTTTTTGGATTTCACTTTGTGGCACTTTAAGTTTGAACCACATAATCTGTAACAAAAACAGAGCAAGAATTTTCAACAACAGCGACAAAAAAAGAATAAAATATCCCAGCTCTGCTTGAGACATGGTCTGAAACTGTGCCAAAGATTTCAGGCTGGCAAATCAGCAAAGGAGCCAGATAAATCAGAATGTGTGTAACAGATCTCATCTATTTCAGCTCAGCTTAGCCTCTTTACTATGTCATTGTTATCAATACCCCAAAATACTTAGTTGTAGGAATAAAAGTGTCTGCCTAATAAAGCAGAACCATTAAGGAAAAAAAAAAAAAGTAAAGAAAAGTGAGAAGTGTGGCTGTAACTGTGTAACAATAATATGACTGAACTATTCAGAGGAAAGGAAAAATGTTTTGTATACCGAAAGCAAAAAAAGATTTTTTCCTATTGTATAAAATAATTCATTTTTCTGGTTTTGATTTACATTTACTGGTAACAGCTGCTTACAGGTCAGGTAACATTAGCATTCAAAAAGCAGCCCTAATGAAAGCAACCATGCAGCTAATATTGGTGTTAATTCTATTTCATGCTCTTGGACTCAACTGCATGGGGAATTGTTTAAAATGGAAATGCCTCCAAAACACACTCTACAAAATGCACAAATGCCCACAATCTGCCATCAAAGCAAAACCCTGAAATACATCTTTTCTCACAAAAAATGTACAGTATGTCCAGTATATAAACCTCCATCAAAGGCAAGCCTAGTCCTTACTGCTGCAGAAAGTCTGGGCACAGCTGAGACATTATATCTCAGCGTTGTGGGAAACGTGCCATACAGAGCACCCTTGTGCAGAATCTGCAAACATCTGCCCATTCCTCCGTGCAGGGAGAGAGCTGGGTGACTCAGGGGAAATGATGGCGTCTGAGACTATGGTCAAGAAGCCTGCACATCATTTGGCCCACACACTGTGTAAGAGAGGGAAACAGCCTTTTATTCCTTCTCTGCAGTCTGGCGCTCAGCATGTGGTTGTGCATCCTACAGAGCAGACCTATGAGTCCTGCTTTTACTCCTTGCCCAAATGTGTGCACGTGTTTCCTCATCCAATGTGTTTCCATACCTGATCCGTGTACTTTTAAATATCAAAAGAAAAAGTTTGAAACAAAACACTGTCTGGAAATAGACCTGATTGGGGTAAGACATGGAAACTAAGAGCATAAGTAATTTCAGAAAGTGATTGACCAAATTAACGGGAAATAATACTAAGGGAGGGCTGGAGTAAAAAGACACAACCTGAGATCAGGGTAGCACAGGGGTCAAATCAGTATAGATAGGAAAAATACTACTATATAAAGTTCTTGCTGTGCTCTTACACAAGTGCACCTGCTCTTGGACTCTGCCAGAGACAGGCTACAGCATTAGGCCAACCTTTTGGCTGGCCCACAACAGGCAGTTTATCCTTTTATGTTCACCAGTGGTCTTTAAAGACGTTTATCAAGGGCAGAATCACCTCTTGCAGGATACGACATAACATTTTAAGCAGCTTTTAGATAACATGCCCATTTTGTTGGTAAACCCCTGTGATCACAGAGAAAGATCTCAGCAGTCCTTAGTCCACAGTCAGCTATGTAGCAATTACTATATCCTTTAATCCTATATCCAGGCTCTGGATTGCTAATGACAGTATCTGCTGGAAGGCTTTGACTACAGTTTCTGAACTGAACTCAGTCTAGTTAAATATCCATCAGGATGTTCTTAACTTGTTATTTAATACAAGGTAGGAGTATATGCTAGTTGCTATAGTAATCTTGTGACCAAGTTAATGAGGGGAATGAAATTAAATTAAGACGTGGTAAACACCATCAAAAACTGGAAACCCAACTAGTCAATATAAATTCCTCCCAAGTAAGGATTGTTCTTCTATAGGTAAACACTGTCAATAAGTCACTGCTGCACTTTTTTAAACAAGATATGCTTCCCAAAACACCAGATGTTTTGACAGATGACTGTACCACTGGACAGTGTTTAGAAAATAAATATTATTTCCCTTGCTTTTATCTTAGTCAGTAGTGGCCCCTTATACCTTGCAGTCTTTGCAGCTACAGTGGAGCCAGCAAACATTAAATTGGCTTAAGCTGTGTTTAAGAAATTTTGTATACTTTAACAGTAGCTTTCCAGTTGATATAGTTGCACCACCTCTCTGGACTGCGTGAGTTTAGCTAACGTGAGTTTAGCTAGAGTGTCCTCCTGATTATACTAGCTGGGTCTGCCTGAGGGTGTGTGCCAGGCTAGAGTGTAAGTTTTCACATGCATCACTTCTCCTTCACCACCACAAAAATGAGAACAAGCAACCAACCTACAAGCTGAAACAAGGTACCCTCCCAGAAACCTAGTTGAAAGCTTTTGAGGCACTTGAAAAAATGGGTCAAGAAAGCCCCCAAGTAACTGAGGGCATGTCTCTGTTGCATAGTGCCAGCAGCAATGATGCAACACAGATCAGGTCTAGGAGTTGGAAGCCCAGGACACCTGGACAGAGAAGCAATGTAGTCACTGTGGTGTGGTGCTCCAGCCGCTTCTTGGACTGGTAGACTGGGCTTTGATCTTCTTGTTAAAAATTTTCCATTTGGCTTTGAAGAAGGAAGTCTAATCTGAACTGAACTCTCTGTGGCCGTAAGAGGGGTATTTCAGTAAGGAAGAGCATCAATGAAGTTTAAGATGACTTTATTAGCAGCTTCCCAGTAAAGATGGACAGAGATCATTATAGTGGGCAGTAAGATATGTGTAATAAATAATGTGGTCTTCCAAAGCCAGGATTGTTGTGCTAAGAAGACTTCTGGTCATCAGGAAGCTAAATAGGTTTGATGGGGCTCTTAATGAAGAGGAAACCGTCACATCCTGGCAGAAATTAGCGCATACATGTAATATTTGGGAGCCTTATTTTCCTGCTGTGAGGTTAAACTCATTTACATTGATTTTAACTGCATTCTTACAGTTGGAAGTGGGGACCGAGAACCCATCTAGCTCTGACAGAGGCGACAACTCAAGTGTCCTGCTAGAAGGTGTAGCCTTTCAAGCATTTTTCTTTATGTGACAGTGCTAGAATATAGCTGATGGCTTCACATACCAGAAAAGTCATTGCAATGCAGTAAATTCAGGCCCTTTTTTGTTATTCTTGACATTCAGTAATGACTGCCCTTCAAAATTGAGGCCACTAATTTTTCACCTTGAGCTCATCAATATCTTAAAAATCCTTTCGTGACTGTCTTGCAAGACAGACTATCTGGAGCTCAGTTTTGATCTAACACCAAGTTTGCACCAGCACACTCACAGTGATATTGGCAGAATTAAGCCTGCTTTAAACCTGTAGAGATGAAAGGAGAATTAGGGTCTTACTCTCCTTCTCTAATGGAATGGGAAAATGACAGGATAATTTCTATGCAGAAAAGCATACTTGTTCACACCACGTTCCTTTGCCTCTCTCTGTCTCGGTGATTTTCAGCTTATGATCTGTAACCTGTGGTATGAGTCCATGGGCTTCTTCTTGGAGGACTGCAGAGGTAAAAGAAGCAAGCCTATTACCAGAGGACTTATATCGGCTGACATAAGTTCATTGGAAAACGTTAAAACTGATAAAAGAAAAAAATGTTCCATATACCCACGTATAGCATTGTCCTGCATCTTACTGGACTCAGGAAGAAAAAGAGACTGAACTCCCATTTCCTGTCCTAAATCACAACAGCAGAGGGGGCGTTATGACACCCAGATGGACAGCGCATATATGTGCAATTAACAAGGTAGCAGGTATTTGTAGCGAAAAAAATAAACTAAACTTTCTCTGGTAGCCTCAGCCGCGGCTGTCAGGAGGTACAAGTTGCGTAGTGCGCATTGCCATCTTGTGGCTCCAGAGGAGATCTTCCGGGCCGCTCAGGGAAGGTCATCCCTCCCGACATAAACCCACATTTGCCCTAGGGGACTGCACTCTGCTACCCTTTGTTTACTGCTCCTACACTATGTCACTTTGGCAGTATAAGTTATTCTTACTGTATGTCTCAGAAAACACGTCCAACATCAACAGAGGAATGCTTCGAACAAAATGTTCAGCAATGTTGGAATACCTGCGGGCTAAATAAAACAATAGTTTTCTCTGCACACACTTGTGGAGACTTTTGTTGGTACTGCTAGCAACTACAAAAGCAAGGAGTAGAATATGAGGTGTTGAGCATAAAGTTTTTCAAACTGTCTTCCAGGTGAAATCAGATCTAGTATTTGAACGTAAGTGTCTTAAGGAAAACCTGCACAAGAAAACACACGCTTTTACATTCACAAACACCCTGTTTTTGAATCCCCATTTTAATCTTGTTCATATAAAACAAACTTATTCATGACATCACAATGGGAAAAGGGTACATTAGTTTGAATAGAACAATGAAAGGCCCAAACCTGCACCCCACATTTGAATTTGGCTTTTTCCGAGGTTTGAGTACTTTGGTGTTGGCGTTTCTGTCCATCTCCCTTTTCTTTGGTCTCATGTAAACTGGAAGAATTTACATGGCTAAAAAAAATAATTCTCTGATACTTCCACACGGTTCACATGAAGAAGACTAGAATCTCCCATTAAAAATCAGTGGTTTACTGCTTCTTCAAACAGTGGCAAGCTAATTAGTTTTGCTTGGTGTACTTTATTTTGCAGCTTATTGTACAAGCATGGACTGCCATCTTCAGGGACAGAACTCACATTAACTCTTGAATCTGGGTCCAAGCCTGATTGTTACCTTCGGCATGATCATGATGCAACTACTAAAGAAGTAAAACCGGCAATAAGTAATTTTTGAGAAAATGCTGGAAGTTAGGATTATGATAATTCATTTTTTCCCCACTAAATTAACTGAGAAAGAAATCTTCAAGACCTGTAAGTTAGTTGCCCAAGGATACAAAGTGGAATTCTTTGGTGGAGCTCGGAGGTTAACCTGAACTAAGTTGCATCAGAATAATCTTGTAGATAATTAAATGTGGATGCATAAGTTGCACATTTCAAGGACACACTTTCTTCAAAGTACTGGAGAGGGCAGCAAGTTTCTTTACCCTGGAGCTTATCTGAAGTCACCCTGACACTTTTCTGCCTGTTTTCTGGGAATGCAGAAGCAATGAAATACTTTTGAATAAAACCAGAAAGTTATCCCTTCAATACTAGTGAAGGATTTGGAGAAGGCTTGTTTTCTTTCTTTTTTAATCTTTTCAGACTGCACTCAATTTGCTGTTTATCAGTCCAACAGCTTGTTACACATTTTAAAAAAATTCAGAACGGCAAGCCTTGCATCAGGGATTCCAGCCAAGAACAGCTTAGAAAGTAACAGCCCCAAGTACACTCTGCTTCTCTTGTTTCAATTATCTAGAAATCAGAGACATGAAACAAAGAACAGGAAAATAAATCTTTTATCTGTGAGAGAGGCCCAAGTGACACACAACTCCAAATTAATAGAGAACACAGGTTTACAGACAATTTGCTAGAACCATGCAGTGAGCTGATTTGAAACATATTTTTGCTTTCTTTACATTCAAAGTACTTGTCCTAGGGAACAGACATAAATATTGAGCTTGGTCTTTGCAGCAGTGACTTCATCATTCTGGTTTAATTCTTCAAAGAGCTTAAGAATCATTGTACTAGAAAGTAAGTATTTAACTTAAACTGAGGGTAACTTCCTCCTCTCCTTGTCTATAAATGTTGACATTTGCCATAGATAACAACTGATCATGTTATTAGCTTTCTTTTATCGGTTTTAGCTGAAGGTAAATCTAGTGAACTTGCCTTACAGGCTGTTATGAAGACATAAAATGCCACATGAAGCCTAGACATTTCAAAACCAGTGGGAGATTGAATTGGTTTGTCCCTGTCTCCACATCATTTCAGTGCTTGGTATTCATTGCTGTGTCCGAGAGACTACAGGATCTGGGATATAGAGTTTGGTGGCCTGAACTGTGCTGCCTGGAATGAAACAGGCTCAGGCTGTGAAACTGTTGACATAGTACCTCTTGGTGCCATGTAGGAGGCAGGTGCTGAAATACAGCTGAGGATCTGGGCCTAGCTTATGAAAGCTGCAACCTCAGCTACCAATGAAGAATAAGCCACCATGAATAATAAGCCACCAGTCACAGAAGTGACTTTGTCATGTGATTTTCATCGTATTTTGACATGACACAAAGTATTAGTTGAAAACTCACAAAACATCATTCTGAATCCTGAAGTTTTCACTGTAGTCTACCTGCCATCATGTAGATGGACAAGAGTTTAAAAACATTCTTCAAAGTGTTCAAAACCAATTTTAGACCCATTATCAGCAGAAATAGTCTTAAAGTAGACGAACTTCTATAGAAGCACATATTATGCTTAAGACAGAAATTTCTTGAAAGACGTTTTCCAGAATGTTTAAGAGTTTAATGAAAACCATTTATAATACGATCACAAAACATAACTGGTTTTGTGAGGTAAACAGATTCGCCTCACAGTATTGCATATGGGATAGGTGGATAGAATTGCTCTTACTGCTCTGAAACACACTTCTAAGCAACACACTTTGCTCCTTCTTAATTTCTGCAGCATGTTATATATATAATGTTATTGTTAACACATGTAATATGCCTATATGTGCTTTTTTCATATATGCACTGAAAAATGACATCTTCAATTCATGTGTATACTAATTCTTTCCAAATTTTGTGTGCTTTTATGTCTGTAAGTATAGACATAAAACTTTTAGGTATTTAATTGTTTTATAAACTTTGGAGACTGCATGACTTTTAGATGGATACATCATTATTTATTTAGTTAGGAGTCTCTAATTAAAACTAATTGGTCCAAGATCAAATCCTCAATATAAAGTTGAAAGACACTTTGGACATCTGCCCTATTTATATCTGCTGCCTGTCACTGACCATGCAGGAAAAGCTCAGGAGCCTTTTATCTCCCCTAAAACAAGGGTTTCATTATTCAAGGGACAGATATGTACCCTAAACTTAGTAATTTCCCAGATGTTCAGATAGGGATTAATTTTTGCACTGGTGTCAACTGGTGCCAATTTTTGCACTGGGCCAGAACAAATACAGCATGGGTGAAGCTTGGCAGTTGCCCAGCACAGCTTTTTGGCTCTACGTCCGTTTGCTCAATCTACCAAAAAAGTTGGTGCAGCAGGAATCACCTGTGCAAATTCTGACACCCCTATCACATTTTTTTCCTGCTGTGATACACCTTCCCCCCCTCCCTACCATCCCCAGTCTCCATCAGCAAACACTTTCAATATGAATGTGTTTCATACTTGATTTTACTAGCAAATACCTTCCTTTTACTTGGTGACTCTTAGGAGTCATGCATAGGATCCTCCCCATGATGCTCAGGACCGGCCCTCTGACTTTGGTAATCAAGGAAGTCATTCTGGGAGTCTCCATCTCCATCTAAAGTCTCCATCAACTGTCCATTTTAGTTGAGAAGTGATGAGGTGGCTGCAGGCTTTCTGCTTCCATGACCTGTTGAGCTGAAAAGCAGGTGGTCTGCTGTGTTGAGACTGGCTGAAAAATAGTGCTGCACAGCACTGTCTTCTAGCAGCCAACGTGTAGACAGTCTGAATCATCGCTGTAGGATCAGCTCATCTCTACACCTAGTTCAGCCACAGTTTTCTATTCAAACCATATTCCTAGAAGGCAGCAGAAGAATCTGTTGCTTCATTTATGTGGTTTACCAGCATCTAACAACACTCATTCAGAAATCAAAAATTGGGAATTCTGTTTTCTAGGGCAATCATTCTGAGTTTCTTCGTCACATTAATGCCTGTGGCAGCTCTTATTTCTTCTTGAGCAGCCTTGTGTGAAAATGAGCCTGATAGAGGCAAATGAAGCAGCAGCGTATTCCTTCCAGCTGAGAAAAAGAGAACAGGTTGACGGACAACGTGTTAGTCTTGCTTCTGCTGGACAGTGAAAGTTTGTTTTAACTGATGGCGACTGTATAAAAAAATCAGTGGGAATATTAATGACACGTTGGCAGTGAAGGAAAGGTCCTGGTTGCTGGGGTTAAGGAATCACAGTGGTGAAGTCATTGTCCTCTTCTTTTGCAGTTTCCCAGTATCTCCTTATCTGCAAAACCCCATAGCCTTCTTCACAGGAAGCTTTATAAGGGAAATGGAAAGAAATAGCCCCTGGAATGTATCCAGGACAGTCTTAGGGATTATGGGAAGTAGGGGGAAAAAAGTTAAGCTAACAGATATGAATATTGCCTGAAGGATGTTAGAGGAATCCAGGTGACTCTTCAGGTTGCTACACTGCCAGGAACATTTGGCATAGGTAGCAATGGGTTTTTCTTGGATGCTCTTCCACTCTCCAAAATCTGTGCAAGCGCTCTGGAAATCTTGTGAGAATGAGCTAACATGAGACTCATAGTCTGTTACAGTCTGGACAGGAAATGTACTTGCAGTGCTTTGGCTTCATTCATTGCGCTCAGATGACACAGAGGAATGTGCAGAAATGAATAATGATGGAGCAGAGCTGGGGATAAACGTGTTAAGGAATGACATTATTTTGTATCTTAGAAGGTTTTTGTACCTTAAAAGTAACCTTTGCTCAGCTTCAGGTGGAAGAACATGAAAAAAACACCCTGAATTGCTCCCACGTTTTTGGCTTATGTTCACCTACCTACACTAGGCTGGAGCTATAAGCAAAAGTCTCTGAGAGACCCCTTTAAAAATGAGACAGCCATTTGAAAGCAGACAAATATGCCAAGGAAAGAAATATGCTGCAAAACAATGTCCTGAAGAGTTACTCTTATGGTCAGCCTACACTTTCAGCTACCTTTCAACATAAATTCCTTATTGCAAACTTCATTAGTTTGATCAAATAAGCTTTCAGGAGTGGGAAAGCTTGCCATTTAAGGTGGCATATCGTGCCTTTGCAGCATGGAAAAAAAAAAAAAAAAGAGAAATATTGGGGGAATAAACTTTCTCTTCCTTCTTGGACCCCAATGCAAAGATTTCAAGTTTAAGGTAATCTTCCCAGCATTAGTCACTGAGAATTAGTATGTCCTCCCCAGCTGTTGCTTCTAGATGCTGAGCCAAACTGTAAAAACTAAATAGACTTCAGTGGAATGCCTAAAATTCATTTTCTACCTCAGATGCTTTCATCTCACTCATTTCATTGTGTTTACAGGCTGGCAGGTTTCCTGAGGGCAGCCATGATTTAGATTTACAGTTCCCTGGCCAGTCCGATTCTGAAGAAAAGTTATAACACCTGTAATGCAATACTATTTCCGAAAAGAGTGAAAAATGTCGTGGTCTGAAGAGGAAGCCTCTAAACTGCAATAATCACAGTATATCACATATCTGTGCACCCCATTGTGGCAGTCAAAGTTGCTATTACTTCAAAACAGTTTCAATCCCCCTTCTCCTGTCTCCACCCATTCATTTTAAAGAAACCAAACCTGTCTGATCGTGCAGGAGACTTGGCTTTAAAAATAGCTCTGGGATTTCTCCTTTCTCCTACCCAGTTCTGGCTGGGGAAACTCTGGGCTCTTTGGGAGGGAAGGGAAACAACTGTGTGACAGTGCAGTGCCTCTTCCTGGCTGCTTAAAATGGCTGGGCATTCCTGCCATGTCTTGACAAGCACCAGACAGCCAGGTTTTAACTCCTCAACATTTATGGGCTCCCATATGTGCTGAGGGACACCAAAATCTGGTAGAAGCTTCACTGAGAATGGTGCAAAATTTAAACTTAAAGCTGCCAAGAGCATGTGGTCAGAAACAATACCAAAGGGTGACTTTTACAGACAATATCAAGAGGACAGGAGAAGTGTCAAAGAAAGAAAGGGTGAGTCAGGAACAAGCCAAACACTCCTGCTTTCCTCTGAGCAGGTTGTTATTCTTACAGTATTTTTTGTTTTATCAATGTATTTAGAAATCGTTCACTGAAATAACGACTACTGTCATCTCCCTCTCCCCGCAAAGGTTACATCCCTCATGATTAATTTAAATTAGATCTTTTCCAGAATGTGAGCTTTTGCATCTCCTGTAGCTTTTTAGCTCCATCCTTCTCAGTTTCCCACATGTCTCTGTAACATTCTTGTTACTAGACCATTTAAATGCAGGAAATTCTCAGTATCTCTGGGAAAATACTTTTGTTGCAAGATTGGCCACTGAAATGTAAAGGCTATGTGCTGCATGTCTCTCCTGGGTGTATCAGAGGTGTAAATAAACTTATACTGGTAATTAAGAAAAAAGAAACAGGCCCAAGAATTCTGAATAACCACATGGAATTTCAGATACTGATATAAATCTTTTTATTTGGGGATATTCTATCTTCACCAATGGCAAAGCACTTTTCAGCCTTCTAAGAAAGGTGTGTCGTAATAATAATTCAAGACCTTGAGGATAGAAATAGAAATTAATGTATTGTAGAGATACTTTGAAACGCGCATATTATGTTATTCCAGATCTGACTGTTCTCACTACTTACTGTACCCTCATCGGGACCCGAAGAATCATAGGCAACAGTGTGAGATTTCTTAGCAAAATACCATTTAACGGAGATGTTTCCAAAAAAGCCATTTAAAGAGATGTTTCCAAAAAAGCAAGTCAACAGATTACTTAGATCCTCCACCCATGCTGTTTTTCTGAGTAACCCTGAAACTAGCTTTCCATATCAAGCTTTAAGCTCATTTAGATGAACTTCAGATCTGAAACTGAACTGTGAAGGAGCATATCATGTGTTAAAGCCCTTCAGATTGCAGAGAAAAGAGGGGGACAGCCAGCTAACAAGTGACTTCACCCAGTGCAATGCACAGGGACCCTGGGCCAAGCCCAGATATGATCTACTTCTTCATGGTTCTTCTTGGCAGCTGCAGTTGACACCAAGGGTACACATGGGCAGCTCTTGTCTGTAAAATGTTAAGCTCCGTCACCTTTGTCTGTTTCTAAAATAGGGTTGATAGGATTAATCACTTCCTTAGTGGAGCATGTCATTTTAACACTGGCTTTGATGTCTTGCGTGTTTTAAAGACATGTAGTCCTGCTGTGAGCCAGAGGTTGAATCAGATGACCTCCTGAGGTCCCTTCTCATCCTTTCCTATCCCTTCTATGTCTTGCTACATTTTGTAGTGCAAGAAGATAAGGCCAGTCAGGAAAACACCTGGATTTATTACTTGGCTCTCTGCCTGTGTCAGTGTGAATCTATGCACAAGATACTGAAAAAATCACATTGTTTGCCTGTCGTATCTGTTGTATCTGCTGTAAAATACTGGCAAAAACTTTTCGGGAATAAGCACTGTAACATAAAAAATTCCAAGAGACAAAATTGCCGTGGCACTGCAGATGCTCAGTGCCTCCTCTGTCCTGTGGCACATGCAGCAGTAGAGTGACTTCTCTCCCTCTATGTCCCCAACAGCAGCAGGATGAGCACCATGTGTATGCTAAGGATCAGGAGGCTCAGGAAGTCTTAGCCTGGCCAGTGTTCAACTATTCAACCCATATGCGGGTCCTAAAGTTTTCTAGCCCTCTTTCAGGAGCAGAAAGTTCAGGCAGATCTGAGACAGAACAGAACTGACAGTATAAATGAAGGTAGCACATAATTCACAAATTTAAACTTCAAAGGAAGTTTTTCTTTCTGAAAAGAAATCACTGATTTGCTTCTCTATGGTTTTGGGGATCCACTCCAAGAGGCAAACAGCAAGATGCCACGCTAGTTCACAGAATTTCTTCTCTCAGATATCAGGCTGGTCTGTTTTTGTCTTATTTCATTTAGAGCATGCTTGCACATGCATAACATTTGAGCTTGACAATAAGGTTCTCTTCTTCTACCTTAGGAATCTACAAAACCTGAAATAACCTCTTCCGTGGTATAAAAGAAAGAGATGGATAATATGCTGCAACTTCGGTGAAATATAATACTTATTATTCCTACAATAAAGAGAATAACCCTGTAACTCAAATACAGAAGGCTTGGAAAAGACAATAATTTTTCTGCTGACCTTTTATTTCAATAAATTATTTTCTTTTGTGTACCAACACAAGTGCAATGTTTGAAAAGTTCTTGCTATTGAAAGTGATTAACAAGCACTTGTGACTTAGTATTGTGTAAACTTAATAAAAGTTGGAATAAGAGCAATATCTGCTTTAATCTCTGCTGTTTAACAAGAGTCTCTAAAGAGCCCATCCCAAATAAAACTCTTTTCACAACAGGACTGTTTAATAGTGGGGAAGCAGAGTCTGGGAGCCTGCACTGAGATGCAGGATTCCTCCCTGGTGTTACTCTGTTTTCAGGTATCTTATGCTTACATGCTGTTAAATGGAATTGCTAGCGAGTAGTGGTAGGCAGTAGCTCTACAACTCATATGGACCTTTTCCTGTAGATAGAAGATGTAGGTTAAAGGGACAAGGAGACTTGAATACAGGAAAAGGCAGCATATGATCAATCCTGTTATGGTTATTTACTTGCCAATAAAGCCAAAGCCCAGCAAAGTTCACCATGTATAATTTCACTCCACAGGTCATAGCTCCAGCTGCCATCACCCTAAGGGCACCCCAGGTAGGGTGTGGAGAATTAGTGGCTGTAGATGTAGCTGGGATATTCATCAAACCCTCTGGACACTGGTTGCTCTTGAAGATCACAGAATCACATAATGGCTGAAGTTGGCAGTGACCTCTGGAGGTAATCCGGCCCACCCCCACTGCTCAAGTGGAGCCACCTAGAGCCAGTGTCCCAGGACCATGTTTGAGTGAGTGGCTTTCGAAAATTTCCAAGGAGGGAGAACTCCACAAGCTCCCTGGGCAACCTGTGCCAGTGCTCAGTCACCCTCACAGTAAAAAAAAGTTTCCTCATGTTCAGAGTGTTTCAGTTTGTAGTCACTGTCGTTTCTCCTGTCACTGGGCATCACTGAAAAGAGTCTACCCTCCTCTTTTTTGCTATCATTGAATATCCAAGGTGGGCTTGGCTGAGGAAGAAAGAAATATGCCTCCACCAGCCTCCATCTGGGTGAAGGCTGTCCTTTAGGAAGTTTACTTGCTTAGGTTTTACTACCAAAAAATAATTTTTTTTAAAAATGCTGTATCTGTGCCAGTTCACTACACAGTTTGAAGGGAAGTTATTAAAAAAACAGCTCTATTCACATTTCTAATACAATCAGGATTACCCACAGCTATTATTTTGTTGTTCCAAGTGGGCTGTAGGAACATAACTGATGCTTACAAGTTCTACGTATTTTACTGGTTGAAGAGGTGGATACCTTGCTTAGAGGTGGGAGACAACATGGACTCCCCAGTTGACTTGTTTGCTACAGGGTGGAGCTGGCCTGGAGTGGAGTCCAGACTTTGGACAAGTTGCGATGATGACCTTAGCACCTCCTCATGACTTGATTCTTTTTCTCTCAAGGAGTCAGACAGCCAACATACCTATGCCAAAGTAGTCCCCTGGTATCATCTGCTATCAACATATGTGGGCACCTGTTGTAGACTGACCTCAGCAGCCAGGCCCTCATCCAGTTGTTTGCTCAGTTCCCTCCAGCAGGTGGCGGAGAGAATTGGAAGGACAAAAGCTAGAAAATCTCATGATGGATTGAAATAAAGACAGTTTAATAAGTGAAAAAAAACCAAAAAACCCAACCCCCCAACTAATGCAAAGGCAATCACTCACCACCTCCCACCAGCACACTAATGCCCAGCCAGTTTCCGAGAAACATCTGTTTCTAAAAAACTCCCCACCCCAGTTTTATTGCTATTATATGGCACAAAATACTGCTGTTATATGGCACAAAATAAAAAATTCAGGTCAGCTGTCCTGGCTGTGTCCCCTCCCAGCCACTTGCCCACCCCTAGCCTACTAACTGGAGGGACAGAGAAAGAGACAGAGAAATCCTTCACACTGTGCAAGAGCTGCTTGGCAATACATAAAGCATCACTGTGTTACCAACTTTGCTTTGGTCAAAAATCGAAATCACATCATCTTATCAGCTGCTGTGAAAAAATGAACTCCCTCCCAACCAGACCCAGTAAAGAGTCATACAAGCTGCGTAAAGCACTGGAACCACAGTTTGGCTCCATGTATCTTCAACAGCTCAGCACCATGACATCAACAACACTGTCAGACAGGATTCACGTATCTGCATGTCTGCAGAGAATCAGACTGGTATTTTATGGAATTCCTAAGCTGTGTAGAGGTAATCACAGAATCACATGGGGTTAGAAAGGGATATATCCAGGTGGGTTTTGAATGTCTCCAGAGAAGGAGACTCCACCTGGGCAGCCTATTCCAGTGCTCTGAGACTCTCACAGTAAAGAAGTTCCTCCTCATGTTTAGGTGGAACTTCTTATGTTCAAGTTTGTGCCCATTTCCTCTTGTTCTGTCACTGGGCACCACTGAAAAAAGACCAGCCCCATCCTCTTAACAACCTCCTTTTAAGTATTTATAAGCATTGATCAGATCCTCCCTCAGTCTTCTCTTCTCTGGCCTAAAAAGACCCAAGTCCTCCAACTTCTCCTCATAAGAGAGATGCTCCAGGCCCATAATCATCTTTGTAGCCACTTTATAGCCCATTACCTGCAGGTAATGCCACTGCAGAAAAGTTTCTGTGTATTTGTAATGACTATCTTCAATGCAACTGTAACTAATAGTTCAGAAAACAGTAGGCCTTGGAGTATAATCACAAGATGGCACCAGCTCCTATTTTTAATTAATTTCATACGTTTCCTTCGGGCAAACATGCAGCATTACCCTTAATTTTGCTAGTCTTCTGACATCTTCACCAACACTGGCTATTGCTGTCTGGAGTCATCAGTCAGCACCACAACAGTGGAGAAAAATTAAAAATGAAAAGAGTACTAGAGAAGTTAGCATTTCCTTTGAAAGAAAGTTAGCAGAAACTGTAATGTCAAATATGGCTAGTGATGTTCAGTATACTGATTGTTAAAGGCCATCATTAAGATCCTAACTTTTGCCTTTGACAAGCTTAAGCCAGTTGTTAACCCATCATTCCGCTGCAAGAATGAGCTGAGCCTCAGTGCCAAAAGTAGCCAGCTCACCACTGGGAAAAATGGTTGGAGAAGACAAAATAAATATAAATTATCCAACTAAATCATGAACATGCTGGCTAGTGAAACATTAAAAAAAAAAAAAAACACCAAACCCCAGCAACAAAAAGCCAAACCAGAAAATGATCAATAATCCACACTTTATAGATGAAGAGTTGGAGAATGAAGGCATTTCTTCATTTCTTTCACTTCACAAAGTCTAAGATCAGAGAAGTTAATGTCATCTCACCATCTCCACTCTATACACTGAGGGCAGTATAAAAGTACCATTAGACTGCAGGGTATCTTCTAGGAAGGAATCTTGTGCTTTCCACCACTTGCTTTGATAGTGTTCTCCAGCAGCTAAAAATCACACAAAAAAATCTGAGTCTGTTTTCTTGTTTTAATATTTCTAGCTTTATCCTTCAGCCAGCCACTGGTTCTTGCTTTGTCTTTCCCTGCTAAATTAAAGGGCTTTTGAATAACTGGTGTTTTATGTCCAAGGAGGTATTTGTGTGCTGTAATTAAACTGTATGTCAATTTTGGGTTTGGTTTGTTTTTTGTTTTTGTTTTTTGTCTATAACTTAAAATGATTAAAGACTTTAGGAAGGAGTCTCTAAATCCTTGTTGTAAGACACTTTCTCCACAATATCAGACCATTTTATGGGTCCTTTCCGTATCCTCCCCATGTCTGATAGTTCTGTATGTGTGTGCATATCTTACTGTTGAGTGTGTAAACTTCAAAACAGTACAGATGCCCAGTATCCAGCCCATCAATGTCACACTCAGAAGGAAAAACATACTTTCAGCTTCTACCCACTTTTCTTCTTTATCCATCCAAGACCTGCAATAATCTACCTTGCCTCTGCACTGACAGATGAAAGCCTGTTGAGCTGAGACTTCTACTTACACTTTTGTCCACAATGCAGCCCATACATATGTTGGCGTAACTTGCTGGCCTTCCTTGTATGATCATGACTGTGTTCCAAATGCATATTTTCCATGACTGGTTCCAATTTTCCAAGCAATCCAGGTTGCACAAACAAACATGCATACACACACGTAGTTGTGTGTGTGTATGCATAAACCTCATATATGTTATATATATGTATTATGTATCTATGTATTTTATAGATACATACTTAATATATATGCATTACTATATTCACTGAGTCCTCACGGTTATTTGCCACCTTGTCAGTCTGTGTCATCCACAACTGTTATGAGCTCCTGTGCTTACGATCTCTGCCAGAGCTACAGCTATCATCTGTCAGAGGCAGCTCTCCACAGGAGTAAGGACCTAAGGGAAGAGTTGGGCTGTCACAACAGAGAGCAGACAGATGAAGTGGCAGGAGGTGAAAGAGTCCTTATTTTTAGTAAAAATGGAATTTTATTGTACTGTAGCCCTCAGAATTTGTCAAATATGCAGACTTAGCTATTTTAAAATCAAAAAAGCTTAGCAGAAGTGATACTTACGCATTGAGGCCCTCACACACTGTCTCCTTCATCATTTGTCTAGGATGCAGTTCTGGAAGGATGCAGCTGAACATATTGTAAATGTTTAATTCCCTACAGTCTGTTCAAAGCAACACTGCGAAAGACATTTCCTTACCGCTGTGGTGCTCTGCCTGACTTATTTTGCTCACTCACTTTCCAATCTTCACATCCAACATTAGGTTTTCATCTTCACCTTCTAGAGGTTGCAAAAATGTGCTCTGGCCTTTGTTTTAACTGTTCCCCCGTACCTTTTGATGGCTGGGGTTGGAACTGGTACCTGCAGCCCTGCAGATATTTTTTCTTGGACACCTCCATTAGCTCAGATCCACATGCACACCTCTATAGGTGCTCCAGCCAGTAGAGAGGTCAGAGCCTTACACTGGTGTGAACGCACCTCGGATGAGATTTTGTAAAATGCCTGTTTCTGAAATGAGGTTTGTTCCTTGGGAGAAGAGCAGGTCAGATAGCTGACTGGGAAACAAAACCTTGCCTTTTGAGACTTTCAGGTTGCAGGCACAGCTGCTTGTCAAAAGGGAGGCAGCCTTATGTGCCAGGTATTATTTCCCTTCACCAGCGGCAAAGCGTGATGTCCCTCTCCCAAAGTTCTCTGCTAGGAATGGAAATAATTAGGCCTGCTTTGGTGGTGCAGTTTGAAATCCTGGGAGGCAAAGGAGCATCACACAGCAAGAGGTGGTGTGAAAACTCTGCACTGCCCCGCTGCACTCCCAGCCTTTTGAAGGGTTGCCGTTGCTTGCCATGCTGCAATAGCCAAAACCCTTCCTGTTTTGTCAGTTTGGTTTGCTTTCTCTGTCACACAAACTCCTAAGGTTTATACACAACCAACGTAATGTATGTAAAAAAATTTAACAAACCTAGTGAGAACTTGTTGTGGATGTAAAATAATTAATGTCCCCTCTACTGTGTCTCTTACTGTTGGTTGGTCGCTCACACACTGTGTGCTTTGGTTGCACTACTCTATAACCTTCCTGGTTTAATTTGGCTGGAAGGAAACAAGTATATTCTGTCATTTATGAACTGGCTGGAGGGCTTCTGGGAGTTTTGTAGTTGAGTAAAATAAATCTTAAACTAGAAAACTTGAACAGCTTAGCCTGTGGTTTGAAGGCATCAAATGGGAACTCTAGGGAATGCACCAGCTTCTATAGCAGCTGCTGAAATACTGTATAAGGGTACATCAGATCATGCAGACAGCTGCACTGTAGTTCGAAATGATGAAAACTAATAGCACAGCACTTGAATTAATGACTACTTGACAGTATTGGTGTGACTATACTCCTCTCTGAAACTACAGAGGGGTAAAAGAAACTTTACCTAATCAAGATAATTCACTTTCCAGTTTTGCCATTCATTTAGATCAAAAGATCAAGGTGAGACTTTCTATGATGGTGAGAGATTGTGATTAGACTTTCTGTGGTGCTGAGAGTGATTTCCACTGATTTCCAGGTTAGTAGAATATATGATTATTGGCTGGTTAATAACTTCTTGAATATATGATTTGTAAAGTTGTACCACTGTGTCTTACAACACTGGTGAGTTAAAAATAAGGTTTAAGCTTGAAGCTAGTAATGCTCTAAATCAGGTACTATTATTTCAGATATTAATTCTTAATTAATAGAAATATTAATTAAGTGACATTAATGGAAATCAGATAAAAGATGACCCCAGCTCCTTTTCAGCACATAACACCCATCCAGCTGGTCCTTGGAGGTAAAGGGCTGTTAAACTAGATGTGAGGGGACAAGGAGGAGGTATTTCTGCATATAGTGGGGGAAAAAGACCAGGTTGTTTGAAGCAATTGTCAGAGGTGGCTCCTGTAGTCATCATTAGCCATAAAAGCAGAAAAGACACAGATCTAAAACTCTCCAGGACATGCCAGCCTTAAAGAACATTGCAGGGACTGATTAGTCAGAATCATAGGCAACTGACATCATTGCAGTAGCCAAGGAAAATCTTCATCATTACATATAATCTTAACAATGCATATGGTATTTGATCTTTTGGTAAATTTCTTCTATTATTGTGAATCTACAAAGTTTAAGTGTTCTCTTATTTGCAAAACTTAAATAGCATTAGGGCTGAAAGAATGATCTGACATGAGGCACGCTATTCCCAAGGGGATGGATGTCTTAAAAACCCCAGTTGGAGACCATTGTCATAGTCACCAGTATGTCCTAGCTGCTATCCAAAGGCAAAAGGATGCGCCTAGTTGGAGGTGGGAATGGCAGGGTTTCTGCATAAAAAGATTTTTATGCTCATCACCAGAAGATTACATGATTCAAGACCGTGGATTAAATGTCAACGCCTCAGGAGCCCGACTGTGACAGGTGAAACACCTAAGGCTGCAGTTGTATAAACCGTAATCTGCTCACATGAATAGTCACACAGCATTTGGCAGTCCTGTGCAGAGAAGACATTGGTAAGCATGGATACATGCACTGGGGAATACCCTGTGTTCTTAAGATATAAATCCCCTTTTTATTTCCTCCTTCCCTTGAGTTTGCAGAGGACTACCACCTGTATAGGAATACTTTGTTCAGTTGCTCAGGTGCTCTAATTTTCTATTAAATTTTCTGCTCTTTATCCCTCTCATAATCTCAGATTTAGTTGGGTCGCTGGTAAGTAAATCAGTGCACAGTGTAACATAAAGTGCTTAAGAGTGGGTAATGTCTGAGGCTACATTTTTTGCAACAAGGTACGGAACAGATTGTTAAGTGTGACAGTGACACAGAGGGCACTGCACTTCCCTCTATGTTACCTTTTTCCCCTTCATGGTCCAGGGATTTGAGACTCAACTCTGCTCCCACCTGGCTGTATAACCTCAGCTCAAACTGCTGGTGAAGCTGCTGACCTGTGGCAAAGCCCTCTGCAAATGTCTGCAGAAAATAAGAAAGAAGTTGAAATTACAGGCAGGGGATCAAGGTAGGTCAAGAATTTGAGAGGAAGGATACTGACATGAAGAGGAATAAACTTCTGATGAAAGAAATGGGGAGCTGGTTGCCGGGTTATTGGGAGTCCTTGGTATTGATGGAGCTGGTTGGAAGATGTTTGATTTGTAATGCCAAGGGTTTGCTCCAGGGAGTCCCAGCTGTGGGTGCTTTTTCCCAGATGTTGCCTGCTGGACCAACAAAGGCTCCTTGGATGTCTTATGAGAGGTGCTGAATGGAGCTCTGTCTTGTAGCTGATAAAATCATATCTTTCGTGTGTGCCAGTCAGTAAATACTTGTGTGTACTTGTAAAATAGTTCATGTCTTATTTGTAGAACCTCTTTGCACCTGACTACAGACAGCTGAACAAAAGGACCCAAAAGAGGGGTGACAGCAGGACCTTCTCTACAAAATGTCATCCCCTGAGCCATTTCAGCACTGCCAGACTGCACATGAAGCCACCAGTGTACATGGAGGAGGTTCCCACACAGGTATTGGGGTTTACCCGGCACAGAAAGTTTAGAGTGCCTACCTGGGGGACTTAGATAAGAGCTATAACTTTTACACTAGATATTGTGTGCCTTGCTTGTTCTGATTTATTAACAATGTATAAGATGATCCAATATTTGGCCACTGCCTTTAAATCATAGGATTTTCCATTCTAAATTACAACCTTTGCATTTTATTAGTGTGGCTTAGTCTTTAATAAGCCTTTACGATGTCTATATATATTACCAACGCTCTAAGAGCAAGCTTTTGTACCTGTTATAAATAATCTTAGCAGCGGCATGACCACATCCATGGGCATACCTGAGAATATGAGGCTGCTGCCCCAGGTCTTGACAAGCACACACAGTGGAGGAGGCAACTATATTGCTGTCACACCGAGAGGGGAAGGTGTGGGCCAGCAGCGTTCATGCAGATGGAGGTGACGCAGCCCCCTGAATTCAGCCGCTTCTGCTGAGACTGAATCCGTATAAGGCATGTGAAGGTGTTTAGCTCCTCTTTCTCAATTTCCTCATTCCTGCAAGGGATATTTTAGTTCCTCCTTCCCTGGAGAGACACAAAAATTAATCCATTAATGTCTGTAAAACACCAAAGAGAGAAGCACTTTGTAAATGCCATGGTTGATTATTGCTACTCAGCCCTTCAAAGAAGCATCAAACTACGTCTAGCCTTTGAGCTCAGCTGGATCTTTGGGGGAAACAGAGAACTGTACCTTGAGAGCTCAGGAGGTGATGCTTGACAGCGTCTGTAAGCACAGCAGGCCAGCATTTGCTGTGTGCCCTGAGCTGCGTTTGCCTTACTGCAAATTCTTTTTGTTTTAGCTGGAAATATATTATTACATGTTAGTATTATTATCAAGAGTTAAAGTGGCTGATTGATATTACCAATTTGTTGCTGATTTCTATGGATTGCTCCTTGTTCTCCCTTAACTCAAATATCAGATGTCTGAACGCTAATTTTGAAGCCACTGGGAGCAATGCATTACAAGTACAGACTCCCAGAAGACACTTGTTTGCAGAAGTCCCTGCCAGGACCGTGGCCAAACGTGACTGGCAGTTTGGCCCATCTGAGCAAGAACTGGGGAAGGACATGTTGCTATCCAAAGAAAGAACAAGAAATTATGAATGTGTGCTGAGCAAATTCCCGCAGTGATGCTGCGTCATCCCCTGGCAGTGACAAAGGGCGGCAGATATCTTCATCTACCCACAAGACATTAAAAACATTGCTGGAAGCTTATTACAGTAATCATTTCCTCTGCCTGCCTTGTACAATATTACATCATGAAGCAATTTTCTCATTTTCAGGCCTCAGACCCTGGAACACAGCCCTAGATTGTACTGGAGAGGGTTGTTCTCCATTTTGTGGGTCTGTGCCGCCTGTGATGTGGATAATTTCACCTAAGACTTGCTCTACTGGAACCACCCCAGTGAAAGCTGTCAAGGTCCAGGAACCGGGTAGCTTGAGACAAAAATAGTGTGAGTTTTGTCCCTGCCTAATAATTGTTTTCTTTTGCAATTAAATGAACCTAGAAGGTAATTAATAGAGAATGAATTGCTCATCCTGCTAGTTGAATGGCATCACCAGGATTCTCAAATTATGTATGTTGCGACCCAAAGGGTCACAAAGAACCTTTGTGGAAGAACAAGTCATAACTTAACTGTGATGGTGCCAGTACTGCTAATGGGCTCCTTCACAGAAGGAGAGGATGACAAAGTTGAATGGGACTGTACGGTCTGAAGGTCACCTAATTTCATGCAACACTCCAGAAAGTTTCTAAGTAGCAGGAGAAACAGAATACATACCCTTGGAAACATGCAGCAATCCAAAGCCTCCAGGAAAACCCAGAGGATGTCCACAGACAGAAAGGCAAAGGCTGATGCTGTCTGCAATTCTACAGCCTTCAATCTTGCAATAACTGCAATCCTGCCTATAGTCCTCATGTCCCCTGAGATTGTGCTTCTGCAGGGGATGGGCTATCTGCTCCTTGCCAAAAGTTCAATTTAATGTCTCTGGCCATGGAGGATCATGTGGCTCATCACAAACTAATGCAACAGACTCGGCTCCTGCATCCCCACAAATAGTGCTGCCAAGGTGGGGCGGTCTCTCTCAGGCACATATCAGAAGAGATTCCTGACAACTTGGAGCACGCTTCCGTGCTCCACCAGCAGTGCCCAGTCTCCAGCCAGCTGCTTCTCTGCCTCTGGTTCTGCTCTTTCTGACCCCAAAAGTCTGCAGGAGAGGGTGCCACTCCTGCATGCCCCAGTTCAGGATTGCATGACGAGTAGGAAACACAAGTGTGTACCACATGTCTTGCTGCCTTCTCTTCCTCTGCCGACGCTTACAGCAATGTGAAGGTTAATAATTTATTTTCTTCCCTGAGCTGATTGTCTTCTCCTTCAGCCCTCCCTGTCCCAAACCTGGCAACACAGACAAAGTTAAACATATATGTGGGTTAAGTCCTTTCAATTCACTGGGAAAGGAAAGGACCTATGCCACTGAACAAACTGTCTCCTAGTCAGGAGCCATCTTTGTGGCACTCGACTTCATCCCAGATGCCTTAAGCACCTGTGTTGCCAAAAGCAGGGCTGTAGCCACTCAGTACTCACTGTATAAAGGACAATTGCCCCTGGAAGGGATCTAGGTCTCAGCTGAATTTCTTGGCTGTGGAAGTACTTGTCTTATGCTTGTTACCAGTGGACTGCAATGTATGCGGCAGGGGCCATAGCTGCCTGAAGTTAGGTGCCTAGTCCAGGTCTTTGCTCCACATGCATGAAAAGATATAGCTATAACACACCTATGAAAGGGACTGCATTGTTTGAGGCTGGTTTTAAAGAGGTCATGGCTTGTCTGTAAAATTAGCAAATAGACATATTTCTTTTGGAAAATCTTACTCTAGAAGCAGGTGATTTCACAAATCAGGATGTTGCGTTGCAGTGTTCTCTTCAGCTGAAACCACTTGAGGAAGAAGTTTCCTAAGCCTCAATATGGAAAATCAGTGGGTTTAGATAAAAACTGTAAGTAAAACCTGCCCAGTTAATGCTAGCAGAATGACCACTGGAGGAGTGGTTTTGATTATAATCTTTATGTGGGGCTGAGTGAAAATGTCTAAGCTAGTATCTGCCACGTGAAATTTTTAAACTTGCCTGTGAAAATTTCCTAATTCTTCATTTATACATATACTTGATTAACAAGTCTGAATGCCAGAAATTACCAGAATTACACCTGTAATGTTGTTACATAAGATGGCATATTATCCTACAGGTTCACCAAAGACAAATTAGTTCATTTGGACTTCAATTTTTGGTCTTTTTCAATATCATTCTGGATACTTCGCTGTAAGAGTCAAAAACGTGACCACTTCGTATTGTTATCACTGTAACTGAGCAAAATGCACCATTCATGATTCACCTTTAGCTTATTAGCAAACATAACAACATTTTGAATTTGGCTAATTTCCAAGTCAAATAAAAATGCTTCATATTCACATCTGTTCAACTTCCACTGATTTGATAGCAATCTAGTGTTACTTCAGACTATTTCTGGGTTTGTGCTGGTTTTTTTTTTACCGTAGACAACCATCTACTTTTTGCCGACTTTGGAAAATTAATGGAGCTCTCCTGTTTTGATGTTTATATATTATCTGACACTGCGCCACACCATCTGCTCTCTTAAACAAAAAAATATCTTTGTTTACTTTTCTAGAAGTGTTTTCAACTTCATATGTATTACCAGATGACCTCCCTGACCTTTTCTAGTGCTCTAAATAATTTGTCAATATAATGAAAGAATACATTTCCTCTATGATTTATTACTTGCCGTACTGGTTTAATTGATGAAGCAGAGTGGATCTCTGCATCTAGATTGAATTTTAGCAGCCTTTACTGATTTAAAATATAATGTAGGTAGTGTGGGACAAGGCCATGTTTTAAGTGATTTGCCAGATGGCTACATGCACTGGGATATAATTTAGATGAGTCCTCTGCTATTACATTCCTTCATGTATGTGTTTTATGAAAGATATTTAGTACATTATCAGTGAATAAAATAATGAGGAAACTTTCAATCAGATCAGTGTTTAGTGTTGGCACAGACCGATTCTTTTTTTTTCTTTTGCTCCAACAGTTAATGATTTTATAATCCTGTCAGATACATAGCAAAACACTGCTTAGTGACAAGTCAACTTGGCTTGCTTATGCAAATGGATTTAAAACTCCTTAGGTCTGGAAAGAAGCTGTGAGATCTCAGACAAGAAAGGTCTTTGGTATGTTTTTCCAGACGTAGCCCAGAAGGTGCACAGACATGCAAGGCTGGAAAAAAGCACATTTGAAGAACAAGTGTCCTGGTTTCAGCTGGGATGGAGTTAACTTCTTTTCTAGCAGCTGATGTAGTCCTGTGCTTTGGATTTTGGATGGGAAATAGTGTTGCTAACACGCTGGTGGTTTTGGTTGTTGCTAACCTCTCAAGGTCTTTTCTGCTTCTCACAGTGCCCCACCAGCGAGTGGGCTGGGAGTGCACAAAAAGTTGGGGGAAGACACAACTGGGACAGTTGACCCCAACTGACCACAGAGGTATCCCATACCATATGACCATATACATATGCTGAGTATATGAAGCTGGGGGGAAAAGAAGGAAGGAGGGGGGTGTTCAGAGTTATGGTGTTCATCTTCCCAAGGTACCGCTATGTGTGGTGGGGCCCTGCTCTCCTGGAGATGGCTGAACCCCTGCCTGCCCATGGGAAGCAGCGAGTGAATTCCTTGTTTTGCTTTGCTTGTGTGTGCAGCTTTTGCTTTACCCATCAAACTGTCTTTATCTCAAGCCACGATTTTTTTCTTACTTTTACTCTTCTGATTCTCTCCCCCATCGCAACTGTGGGGAGTGAGTGAGCGGCTGTGTGGTTCTAGTGGGTGGCTGGGGTTAAACCACAAGAGCAAGACAATTTCCATTTCAGGCAGAGATTCAGGTAGGAGTCCATTTGGAGTCCAACTCCCAAGTTGTTCACCTTGTCTTCACCTCTAGTCTGAAGATGAAGAGGCAGGGTTTTGCTTTGGAGAAGGATTATTGCCCTTCTCATCGAGGATGTGTGCAGGGGAAAGACACCCAGGTATATGTGACTGATGACACTTACGGCTTGTTTCAAGCGATAACACTGCTTGCTCTGTGTGTGAGTAATAGGATTTCGTCATACAGCAGTATTTTCTAGTTGTCTTATTCTGAGAGAAGCCCAACCACCACTTTGCCTGCTGGCTGCAGTGGGTTCAGCCACCTGCAGCCATCTCAGCAGGCAAGCTGAGACAGGAGGGAGCAACCTGTGCCCTGCACTGCCCAGTCTCCACTGGGAGGGAGTTGCTGCTGCCCTAGCAGCCTGCCATCTCGGCTCCTCACCCCAACAACACACCAGTAGCAGATGCCACTGATCTCGGGAGCCACACGGGAAGCAATGCTGGCCCCCTCCCCAGCCTCAGCTGGGGGTGAAACCTAGTGCACTTCCAGCCTTTAATCTGTGCACACGGTTGTCCCTCTACAGTCCAGGACTAATTTTGTGTCCACAGTAGAACTTGATACTGACCAAAACTTGATGCTGGTTCCAGAACATGTTTACGTACATTTTTGCCTCTATCTGCCATATTCTAACATCTCCTTGAGTCCTCAAAAGATCTATTTTACTGTGGGCAGAATTACATATCTGTTTTTTTCTGTAGGACTAGGAACACATGAAAGTGCGGTTTTATGCCTCAGTTTCCCAAATCACATTTACCCATTCAGATCTGTCTAGAGCACAAGCTCTCCATAGCAGAATAAGTCTCTTAAAATACTATTGAATGCAGCCACAGACAATAAAACACCAGTCTTATTTTAAAGGGCTGTTATGCTAGTTCTAATACCAATAATATCTTCCATCTTCTGATATGGAAATATTAGTTACGAGGTCCTTAGTATAGCCTTTCCCTTATAGCCCCAAAAAGGATGGTGACAGTAACGGATGGGAAAGGTGGGGTAGCCCACGCTGTGCAAAGGAAAGCAGATGAAAAACATCTGAGTGCTTCTCTACCCCCAGGAAGGATGCAACCTGAGATAGGACCATGTGTGTGCTGATTTAGAATAACATTTCCTTCCTATGTTAGTCTCTATGAAAATGCAAACAGGTGTTAGAAAGCTAGTGTTACATTCTGACAAAATATATTTAAACAACAGGCCCGGGCTTGCCCCAGCCCAGGGGTGGTGGAAGGAGCCAGGAGAGATGGAAAATAATAAGCAAGCTCCTCCTAGAGGCATTCTGCAGCTCGCCCAGGTTTTAGGGATCACGTTCTTCCTTTGATTTGCTCCTCTCCCCTCCACCCCCTGGATAACACTGCAGTTCGGCAGTGGTCGCAGAGAAAGGAATGAGACTTTGGGCTATGTCAAGAGCTGGAAGTGTGCCCATTGCCAAAGCAGAGGCAACAGGCTCCTGCTGGGGCTGTCAGCCTTCCCCTGCTGCCAAGAAGAGGTGCCAGGGAATAATCCCTCCAGAACGTTTACCTGCCCCAGGACTGAATCCTGGGGTGGGTGATGTGTCTGAGCAGGAGAGCTGGGGAGTGCATTTCACAAGGCTCTTGCATCAGCCATCAGGAGGAATGGGGAGGGGAAGGGAAGCAGCTCTTCGGGCTTGCCCCTCCGTGCGCACGGCAATTGAAGAGCAAACGAGGAGAGGCAGCAGGTCAGCAGATGTTTGGGTTGGCAGCCTGCCCTTGCCTAGTGTCAGGGTGGTGCCTTCGTGCTCATCAGGGAACAGACGTGTGTGGCTCCAGACACATCAGGTGTACGTGTTTGTCAGGAGCACATGCTGGGAAAAAAAGGAATATAACCCACCTGCCTGCTTTCCTAAGCCTTATTTATGTAATATAACAATATACAGCCCTGCGCATAAGATAAATGGCCAATTATGTAATTATAATTTTGAATTTTTTTGCCTTCCCTTGCAAGGTGGTCAGCTCTCAGAGCCACAACAAGGGGATAGGAATTCAGCCCACCAGCCTCTGGTCTTTATCCACACAAAACCTATGTGGACCCAGCACCACAAACCTTTCCACACATCACATGAAATTATTCAACCCAGTAACTGTCTGCATACGTGAATTCTATTGGTGGGGGTTAACTGTTTGTAAAATGGGAAAAATATGTTGTCTTATGCACAAGAGCTGTAGCCCATCACTTAACTATTCTATACCTTAACCACTTGCAATATTCAGTGTTGTTTACAAATACCACCTTCTGAAAAGTCTTTTTCCCCTTGCAAATTTGTATTGAGGTATTTTGGGAAAGGAAGGAACAGCATTACTTCCCCAGACCTATGACTGTAAAGGACCAAAGAGAGGTTCCCAAGGACTGAAAGTGGTGAACATCATATCTGCTAATGGACTTAATACAGCTCTGCATTTACATTATTTAACTGAGAACACAGTTTAGCTTTGTTATTTTATTATAAAAACTGATTGGAGTCCTGGATGAATGCCTGAACAATCAAGCTGATTTTCCTCTAATTATCTTGGGAGGGTGGGGGGAAGAGGGGAAGGTGAGAAGGATAGTCCTTTAATAATTTGATTTTTTTACTCTAATTGAAACTTTTTTCCCTGTGAGTGGAGAGAGAACAGGTACTTAATTAGAGTGCATGATAATTCTCACGCAGATATAATTAAGCAGGAAGATCAATGAAAATCTCTCCTTCTGGACTGCTGCCATTTTAGAATCATAGAATGGTTCAGGTTGGATCCTTAGGGATCATCTAGTTCCCTGCCATGGGCAAGCACACCTCCCACTAGACCAGGTTGGTCAAATCCCCATCCAGTCGTGAACACTTCCAGAGATGGGGAATCCACAACTTCGCTGGTCAACATCTTCCAGTGCCTCATCACCATCACAGTAAAGAATTTATTCCTAATATCTAATCTAAATCTACCCTCTTTCCGTTCAAAACTGTTACCCCTTGTCCTATCACTACACTCCCTGATAAAGAGTCCCTGCCCATCTCTCCTGTAGGCCCCCTTCAGGTACTGGAAGGCTGCTATAAGGTCTCCCCAGAGCCTTCCCTTCTCCAGGCTAAACAACCCCAAGTCTCTCAACCTGTCCTCATAGGAGAGATGCTCCGTCACCTTTGTGGCCCTCCTCTGGACTTGCTCCAGCAGGTCCATGTCCTTCTTAGGTTGGGGGCTCCAGAGCTGGATGCAGTACTCCAGGTGGGGTCTCACCAGAGCAGAGTAGAAGGGTAGAATCACCTCCCTTGACCTGCTGGCAACATTTGTTTGATGCAGCCCAGGATGCAGTTGGCTTTCTGGACTGCAAATGCACATTGCTGGATCATTGTGAGCTTCTCATCCACCAATGTCCCCAAGTCCTTCTCCTCCAATCCATTCTCCACCCAGCCTGTATTTGTGCTTGGGATTGTTGTGACCCAGCTGCAGGACCTTGCACTTGGCCTTGTTGACCACCATGAGGTTCACATGGGCCCACCTCTCAAGCCTGTCCAGGTCCCTCTGGATGGCATCCCTTCCCTTCAGTGTGTCGACTGTGCCACACAGCTTGGTGTTGTCAGCAAACTTGCTGAGGCTGCACCCTATCCCACTGTCCATGCCTGTGACAAAGATGTTAAACAGCACTGGTCCCACTACTGGACCCTGAGGAACGCCACTCGTTGCCGCTTCACCTTGGACATTGAGCCATTGACCTCAACTCTTTGACTATGGCCATCCAGCCAATTCCTTATCTACCTGTGTGGTCCATCGGTTTAATCCATGTCTCATAGAAGGTCACCAGATTTGTCAGGCACTACTTACCCTTGGTGAGGCCATGTTGGCTGTTAAAGTTTCCAGGAGGGTCTGCTCCATGACATTGCTGGGCACAGAGGTGAGACTGACTTGCCTGTAGTTCCCTGGGTCTTCCCTTTTTCACTTTTTAAACACGGGGGTTATGTTTCCCCTTTTCCAGTCGGTGGCAACTTCACCGGACTGCCACAACTTCTCAAGTATGACAGATAGTGGCTTAGCAACTTCATCCACCAGTGCCCTCAAGACCCATGGATACGTCTCATTGTGCATTGTCAGGTTCCTCAGATGGTCTTGAACCTGGTCTTCTTCAGTGAGTGGTTCCTCATTCTCCCAGTCCCTGCCTTTGCCCTCTGTGACTTGGGCGCTGTGCTTAGAGCTGTTGCTGGTGACATCTGGGGTAAAAAAGCCATTGATTACCTCAGGCTTCTCCACATCCCAGGTGACCAGGTCTACTTTTTCCTTCTAAAGAGGGCCCACATACCCACAGAAGATTTTCTTGTTTCTCTTGATGTGTCTGGTGAGGTTTAATTCTATCTATTGGCTTTCCTAACCTGATCCCTGGCTACTCTGTTTTGGGGATAGATGTTTAAGTATATAGAAATAAATCCTTTCCATGGGGGATACAGGATAGTGTTGCTTTGGGATAAAGGTTTTACTTGATTTATCTTTCTAGTGGCCATGTTACTTATGAATGGTGTTAATGAATGGCCATCATTTTAGAAGAAAAAAGAGTCTTCTTGTTGCTGAAAAATTGCACAAGTACATATAGGAGTTTTAATCTAAAAGTAAATTCTATATGAAATTGTTGGCCTTTCCAAAATATTCTGGAACTTTTAAAGAAGTGTTTTAGAGAAATTTTATTTTTAATGCATTCATGGAACTAGAGATGCCTTAAATGAGTCAGAGTGTTTGGTCATGTCCTGAGCGGATGCTGGGTGGCCAGTGAATCTGACTACTCTGGCTGTACACGAGTAATGCGAAGGAGGAGTACAGAATATCATCTTTCAGTGATAAACTGGAAAAAAAAAAGTTAAGAGCCCACTGCACTGTGATTTACTGAGCTGGACACCTCACTCGGTAGACACAGTTAACAGGAAAAAATCACACAGATAACCTCTCAAAGCAGCAGACCAGTTAAATGTCCTTTCTTTTCAGTGTGCTCTGCATGGATCCTTCATTTTTGTACCCTCTGACAATCCTGAAATTAAAAGAAAGTGCAGTGAAGAAAACATAGTGAAAGCAAGTATAATATCAGACAATACTTGATCACAGGATTAACTTTATATTGGGCCACACCCTCAGAGGTGAAGGTGCTTGTTTTCACAGTCAAATTTCTGCTTTACCTACAACAGTGTATCCCATGTGTGTCTTGGGTGACTTAAGCAGAAACGCCTGGTTCACCAGCTGCCAAGTCCCTCCATTCCTAGTATATCTTCTGAAAGTATCTTCTATGGAAGGTGCTATAGTACTTCTGATAATGGCACCACAGTGTCTGAAAATGCACTTTGCCATAATGATTCAGGTAATGAAAGCTGAATTACAGTGAAAATCCTGGAGAAGTGCTGTGACATCCTCTACCCATGGCAAATGTGTTCTTCCTGATTAATGCTTTTATAATAAAATACCATGATGATTAGGCCATTAATTTAAAAAGTCCTAAAGTAAAAACCCCACTGACTTACTGATACTCTGTGGCATCATTTGTTAAAGTCATTTCTTCGCTGAAAGACAACCACAGAAATGGCAGCAGGTCTTTTAAGGTAAAAACTTACAATTTCATTAATAAAAGAGAACATAACAATGTACATCAGATCCAACAGTACGTTATTACTGAAATTACTTTCTGCTATAAATAAGCTTGGCTTTGAATACAGTGCTGGTATACTTAACATTCTTAAACAGCTTGTCAAATAATTCTTATTAGCTGCTTTCTGTATCTTTTTGCTTACTATTAATAACATATTGGCAAGGAAAATAGGAAGAATTAATTTGTAAAATCTGAGATGTATATAAAAAAGCATATACACAAACATTGTCAGCAACAACTCCCAATTTTGTTTCAGCTTGATTCCCTCCTGCTATACACATATTCAAGGAAAGTGGTGAATAAGCAGCCTCAAAGGCCTGTCCGCTTGTCTACAAATGTTGTGGTAGTGGAGTATCTTTAAATATACAGATATTTTGTTATTAACCTTACGGATTGCTCATTATTTTATGTTTCCTTTAACTTTGCCAGCCTTTGTTATAGGGTAACATAATCAACTTGCTTATCCTTTATAGGTTGTCTAGAAAACCCAAGGAGCTAGAAAGATCTTTAAAAAGTTTCTGAGGTAGTTGAAGATCTGATAGAAAAATAGAAGTCAGTACTATTTTCCCCTGTGTCATTTTTATCCTCTGTGGGAGAAAGGCTCCTCTCTGGCTATTGTTCACTCTGTTTTTTCTGTCTCCTCCGTACCCACTGAGCAGAGAAGAACATGTGTCAAAGTGAACTAAGTAAAGGGAGGCAAACAACTTTTACTCATGTTTGTCCTCAACTGCATTACTGCTCAGGCGAAGGCTGTGGAAATTTCACAGAGGAGGTAATTACCTCTGCATCTCTTCAGGCCAAGTAGTTAAGTTACCTTTGATACCACAAACAACCTCATAAGAGAAAGAAAAAGAAAGAAGACCCTTGTAGTCTGTACTTCAAGACAAATGAAAGTCATGTTCTGCTGCTGGGCTTTTTAATGCTTCACCAAAATCCCTAAGGGGTATTCTACTTGCCCTTTTCATGTTTGCTTGCAGATCACAACAACCAGAAAATGTGTGCATAATGAGAATGATCAAGGCTCATCTGAACATTAAGGCTGTTGTTACTGGCAAGTAACTGTGTAAAACCACCTTTTGGCTGTGACTACAAGTGTCTCATGAATACTTGAAGAACTGGATTGCATTGTCAGCACAGAATAAAAACAGTACCTGCATTTGGTCCCTTCTGCTTTTCATTTCAATTATTGTTGGTAACTATTTGACTGAGCAAAGAGAGACATGTGGAGAAGGAAATGTGAAGAAATTAACGTGTAGGTAATCACCGCTGTGAGGCAGTCCTTAGCACTGATCTTACTACAGTTTTCTTAGCCAGGCGAGAGACTGTGAAATAATCTGTTTTAATGCTGGTGTTTTCTTTTCAAGCTGGATCAGAAGCTGTGGAAATTAGTCACTTTGACAAGGGTATGAAAAACTTGCTTGCTGTCTTTGTGCCGATGCCAGTTGTTTTGTGAGTTCAGTTGGACTCCTGTAGAACAAAGTGAAGGAAACACACTTTGTTTTCCCCTAATGAATCCTATATGATCATTTTAGTCCCTGCTTAAAGTGCTCCTGTCTTTCGGGAAAGGAGGTAGTTTGCTTCCTCTTTCTTTCTACCTCCACTTGTTAGAACATAATGAAAATATGCTCCTCTTGAGGACAGAAATCTGAAAAATGAAGCCACTGTAAAGATTCAGGTGGAGCATTTCAGCTGTAGCCCCGAGGAAGCAGCTCTTAGAAACTACAGAGACAAATCCTGATCAATAAAGAGGGTTTCTTTCCATCTATTTTCAGAGTTTGAGTTTGGAGAATTAACTTCCCAAAGTTAAGGAGAATTTGGGAATTGAAAGGTAGTACTAAAAGGACATATTTTGTGCCTAATGCTATCTATTTTTATCTTTGTAAAGATTTTTCCAGATTCACAGGTTTTATAATCTTACACATGCAGAGAAAATGTGATGTAGCTTCACAAATAATGGCCCAGAGAAGCTGGGGTCCTGCTCTGACCTGTGGCTTGCTGGCTCTGGGTTATGCGATGTAAAGTTGACTGTGACCCCAAGGATGCATTGCCTTGCCTCCTGAGGACAGTCAGTTACAACCCTCATTTGTCCTACAGGATTTCCACTTACAATTCTCACTTTTCTGGGCAGAGCACCCTGGAAGTTGCGGTTATCCTGATGGTGAATGTGGTCACTCCCAGGACTGTAGCAGCTGTTATGGATTGGAAAATCCCTTTGAACCCTGCCTAAAGGACAGGAAACAGAAAAATGATCTTCCACTGCTGCCTACCCCTAAGAATGAAGAAGAGAAGAAAAGGCCACATGGTTCAGAGCTGGACAAGTGAAGTTATTGCAAGTTATCTTTTCCTCTGCTACAACCAGCATGTCGCCTTCCACAGCTCACAGCAACCGGTTCATGTCTTCACTCTTTCCGCAACTGACCTCCTTGACCATCACCAGCCTTTATCCCTCTCATCCGACTTCTTCTTCTTCACTTCTGGCAATGCCATCCCCAGGTAACCTTGCTGTTTCTAGGAGGAGATATAGTGTAATGCATCTTTAAGCTTTTTTGGATGAGTGCAAGAGAAATGTCTAGTTAATGAACCCTGAGCGTGAAAAAGAATAGTTGATTTTTATCAAAGTTTATCATTGGGAAGTTGATGAGCTTGCAGGGAGAATTGCAGCCAAAACACTTGTAGGTGTGTTAGATGAAACAGAATTTCATGAAGGGAAACTGTAATTTGACCTTTCAGTCATATTTTGTTAGACCTCTTTATGCAGTTAGATGCATGTCAGAGCACTACGTACTCTAATGTCTCCTGGGTTGTCACTTGTGTCCATATAGAGCTCTGTCACAGTCAGGGAAGCTGACAGTGGCCTCTAGAAATATTTGAAGAGTTAAGTTCCAGTGCATGTTTCTTGAGATAAAAGTGAGATAAAAGCATGCTGACAACAATGGGAACAAGGCCAGTAACTCATCTGATGATTTCCTGCCCTGCACACATGAAAGGCACATGGAGGAATCAGCAAGCAGAAGGCAAGACCAACACTGGAAGGTATGTTCAGCATGGCTATCATATTTTATTTACAGAATGATTACTAAAACCATTTGGAAACATTCCTTCTTAGAAAACAGCAGACCAGGAAAGGGTCTTGTCATCCAAAAGAAACTCTGAATTCTTGGGTGCAGGCAACCAAATATGCAACTTGCACTCATACCCACGCTTAACCATTCAGGTTGCCTCCCCTCTGCCAGAAAAGTTAACAAGCTACTAGCATAAGCAGCCAGCCTCAGTTGATTATCTATTTAAAAGTGTGGCAATGAATAACATAAAATTTAACATCATGATGTAGGGTCCTGTTTTGACCCAGTCACCAAAATACCGTAAATTACCAGGACCATTTCATTGCAATTGCAGAATCACTAATGGCACACTTGGTAACAAAATAACTGGAACTTTATTGATAAAAAGCATTTTTTTAATCAATAAATGTACTTATATACACTGGCTACTATGTACAGCTATTAAAAATATTGACTACCTTCACATTATGATGGTTTGAAAATGAACAATAAGCTGACTGAGCTATTTTAATCAACAAAAAGCTGATGAATGAAAATCATTAGCCCTGGCTTCTGAGGGAGTAGGAGCTTAAATGATCACTTTTTCAGTCACTTGCATTCTGATGCCTTGAGGTTGGACTCAAGAAAATTTGATAGGCATAGGTTTCTCAAAAATAGCTGAGTGTGTAGAAGTCTTGTGGGAAATCGAAAGTTGGCTGTAGGAGACATTTTTGACTGGATTCTCCACTAACAGCAGAGAAAAAGTGAAGTTCAATCACTGCCTTTTTGGCTGGATGGCCATTAGCTGTCATCATGTAAGTAACCTGGAACTATGTTGTCTGATTTTGACAGTATAGGGAGTGAAGGAGGTTTTCCAGGAATGCAGAGGGAATCTGAAGGCAGTTCTGGGCAAATGGTAGAGGGAAAGAAAGCTAATTACTGTGGAGATGCGACTGCAGAGGACACGACTCCATAGGACAAAAACTCATACAAAAGTAGGCTTGTTTTCTTTTTCTATGGAACTTCTTTTAAAAGCAAGACAACAGGTATCAGAAGCAAAATAACAGTTCATCAGATGGTGCTCCAGTTGTAAGGCACTATGTGTATATTTAACCTGGAAGGTCTGTTAGCTTTTAGACTTTACTAACACAGGCTTTTCTCGCATTGTTATGTGTGAGCAGAAGTGGTATTACTATTTCATGATGTTATACTGCCAAGTGCTAACCTTTCCAAGACTAGGAGATGTAATTTTAGGGAAGACAAAATGCTCCTGAAAGCCGGTCATGTGCCTTTAAGGAAAAAAAAAAACAAAACACCCAAACTATTTCAGTACACTTATCCAGCTGAAGGGCATAATTAACCTTGAATATAGGTGATCAAAGGCAAGATATCTCTTGTGGCACTGGTATTCTGCTTTCCTCAGAGGATTGGAAGCTGGAGATCCAGCTTCCCAGATCTTTGGAGAAAGGACCCAGCTGTAGTATACAGTCACTGCTGACTGCGCTTGCTCTCAGGGAACACTGGCAGCCTAAACAGCCTTCTGAAACAATGTGAACATCGTTACATGAATGCCTGTTATGTGCATAATTGAGGGGAGAAGCTTGGAGGCTTAAACTCCTGTGTCTCCCAAAAAATTCACAACCCCTGCCTCTGTCTTGTGAAGGGCTCAACCTTCTTACTGCCAAGAATTATGTGTAAGATTTGAACATCCTGCCATTCTTTTCTGTTAATTTTACAGGATTTTAAAATGGCTTGACCCCTTCCAACACACAGACAAGCTTCTGTATGTGTACATGGGCTACTTTGCTACAAAGCTGTAGCCCACTTACTGAGTTTAGCTAACAATTAATGCTTCTGGCTGAGGAACCTGGCAGCAAAGAGCTGCTCAGATCTAGATGTTCTTTATTTTTGTCAGTTTCATGATGGTTTTGTCATGAAATATCCAATTGCTTTTACTCATCATTCTAAGATTTTTCTTTCAGCTTCACTTTCCTGGGCTGACCTAGATGGTCTAGCACATGGATTTAGCTTTGAAGAAGGCTTGAATTTGAGTTTTAAGGCTAGCCCTAAACTGTGTCTTCAGAGTGACTGGAAACAAGCAGGAAGTTCAGCTCCAGCGAAGTTTACCAAAGCTACACAAATACATTTCCTTCTTTATGTCAGGATTAAATGCTAATGCATAACTTTTAAGGAGATGGTTTCCAGAATAGAAATGGTGATGTCAGTGCTCAGATGAGATGTGAGGAAATTCAGGACTAAGTTGTGTTCAAACCAGTCCTTTGAAAATGTTGTTGTGAGCTGGAATCTCAAAGTGTATCATACAGTATATTCACCTGTCTTCATTGATTATCCCAGACTTTTATATTCACTTTCATAGCATGATTCACTAAACCGAGCTCTCTGTCTTTGGTGTTTCTACGACAGAAAACTGAGTCTGTCCTATTGATTTTAGAAAGTGCTGTCCACTCTGGTTCTTCAGCCAGAACACCCAAGGCACTTAAAATTCCTTAGTCTCTTTGCTGTAAATGCCACCCACTTGCTTGCCAGCTCTGCCCTGTGAAACTCAGGCAGGTAAAACACTTACAAAATAAGATATATGAAATAACCTCACCTAACTTCGCTCTTTCTTTTTAGGCAGTCAACACCTGGGACTTTAAGACATTGTGTCACTAAAAAAATGTAAGAAATGTTTCATCCCAGAAGGCTAACTCTTCTTGGCAGCACTTATCAAAGAACAACACAACTCCCCTCATGTCTCACTCTTGTATTTCTTAACCTTGTGCATGCTTTGTATCTTTAGAAAACACAGTACCTCCTAAACTTTTCAATACAAATGACCTTATTCCTTTTAATGGGGTCATTAAGAACTCTAACGTTCCAGGTATAAATTCCTGCTACTACCGTGCACCTTAATTTACTATTCATATGTGAATCCCTTTGGGTTCCCAATTACTATCCAGCAAGAGCCACTGGCTCCTGAAATTATTCCCACAGGACTGACTTTGTAAAGGACACTGTAGTTTACATCTTAGTTCCCTAATTAAAGACACAACGCTCGATAAACCTTGAACAACTAGTAATTGGAAGCTAACAGTCTCAGCAAATCCCTGTTGACACAGGGTTTGTTGCGCAATAACTGACCACAAGTGGGTCATATGAGGAGTGCAGAATGAATATTGAGGTCACACGCTGGTGAAACTGAACCAGTGGGAATCAACTGAAAAATGTCCCTGCTATAGATGGTGCCTTAACATACACAGTTTGTTGCGACTCAGTGCACAACATCTGAAACACCACAGGTGCTGCAATTCCAGCTACCGGCTGGGGCATAAAATAGCAGGTGAGATTGGTGGGGGAAGGAGGAATGGGTTTCAAAGAACTTGTCACCCTGTTCTGTTCTCTTCTCTGCAAGTGCAATTTAGCCATAAAGCAGTCCGTGCCAATTTAATCAAAGTCTTGGCCTTAATGGTATTCCAAGAGCAGAAAGTTCTTTGTTGCCATTTTTTTTTTTCTTCAGATTCAAGTCCTTTAAAGCAACTAAAAGCATAACCAGGATTATAATTTATTTGACTGTAGCAATATTCCTTTTCAGCAAGTGCAAAGCGAAACACTTTTATCACAATAACCTTCACTCTGACCTGCATTTAATACTGTTCCCTCATCAAATTACAAGTGTGGGTCTCTTCAAAAAGAAGACACGTAACTTCACAGATGTTCCAACTAATGTGGTATAAATACTGCAAGATTACTGGTAAGAATGACTGCAGGTGAAAAGCAGTATTGAGCAAGGGTCTGACTTAAGGCTATTGTGCTTTGATGAAACACACTTTTCATTATGCCAAGTAGGAAAAGAGTTTCTGTGAAATTATATCAGAACTGCTATCCTACTTATACTACCTTCTTTGAGCAGCAGCTTTCATAAATTAATCAACATTTAATGTCAAGTGAAAAGAATGGTAATTTAAAATAATCCATAATTTCAACACTCCACCTGTTTTGCATCAATCCCCTTACCTCTGGCTGTTAGGTTTGTCATGGTAAAAATACAACATAAGCAGTGCTGTGCTGTCTCAAATGAAGGGTGCATCAAGCCCAGCATCCCATCTGCAGCATTTGCCATTAGCAGATGTCCAGGAAAACAAGAACAATACAAGCATATTCCCCTGCCACGTCCCCAGGACTCTCTCATCCTCCACCTATTTTCTTCGCAGGAAATTTCCTGAGCCTGTTGTGATTTGCTGAGTAACCTACAGTCTTCTAAACATTAATCCCATCTTCCTCTGGTGGGATACGAACATTTTGTGTCCATAGCTTACTTTGGGAAGGAGGTTCACAGAGCTACTGCCTACTGAGCAACAAAGTCTCTAGTTTTTGTAGTCTGTAGTTTTTGTGCTGAAATAATGTTGTCTTAGTTCCAAGGGAGTCTAGAAACGTGTTTTGCAAGGGCCTGACATGATATTTCCTCGCTCTTTTATAAGATCACGTATACCTTTTAGGTGTGTGTCCTAGCTGGTGGCCTGTTACACATGCACAGTACCACTATGCCTGGTACAAAAGCTTACACCAGGGTGGCAGAAAATAAGGCAAACACAAAACATCTGCCTGTGACACTTGCTCCATCTAGCACTCCACCAGTTCCAGCTACTGGTTTCAGATGTTCATTCCTCTGGGTCTGGGACCAACCACAGGCAGGACTGCAGTGCGTTGGCATCATACTCCCCTGACGGCAAAAGAAATGCATGTCCACCGAGTAGGGGCCTGCGCTTAAGTGGATTAGTTCTCTTGGTTCAATCTTAAATGCCCTTGTAATATGCCAGAGCTGACTTCTTCGGCACCTATTTGCTATGGAGAGGAGTACGACATTATAGTAAGCAAAAACACTAAAATGCTTTTATTCCTTACAGCCCAGAACGAGGCTTTTCAATGAAATTCAAAGGCAGAATGACATACAGAAATGAAAATACTACATCTCCAGATGGCAGTAAAGTTCATTCAATTTGAGCACCTGAGGCACAAAATGAAAAAGCAAAGATGGGTATATCAAAAGATCACTGCAATTCTCTGTTTCAGAGAGGCTGTTCATTAAAAAGTGAAACAATACATCTTCAGTAACAAAAATAGCAAAATAGTCACAAGCATGACATGAGCCAAATAAGGAGTAAATGGAAGAGAAGCATGCCAAAGATCTGCTCTACTTTGTGTCTAACTTGCAGCAGGATTAATTGAAAGAACAGTGAGAGGAACATTGCAGCAGATCCTTGGCTGTGCTGGGTGACAGCAGCCACTGTCAGCAGCACATCCACTGTCTTTTTGCCCCTTACCTTTTTTCCCTATCTATGCTTGATAGGTTGAAATCATGTTTTATCTGTAGTGCAGGAGAGCAGTGCTGGCTTCCTCCACTGTGCCAGGCCCTGTATACGCAGACATGTTCTGTCCCACCTCTGTAGAGTTTCAACTATAAACACCAGAGGTGACAGCGGGAACAAGGACAGCAAACAAAGATAAGGTCAGTAGGTAGTGTGTGTAATATGTAAGGACTTTTTCCTTTGTGTCTCCCAAGCATTGAGCTCTTTGACAGCTTGGAACACCAATTGGAGCACCAATACTGCTAACTATTCATGTGCACAGGAAGTTATTGTGTTATTATCACTGGAAAAAGATGAGGAGAAAACTTTTATAGGTTGTAACCAAACTAGTTCTTAGGTCCAGAGGTCCAAGGAGGTCTGGAAAGTCCTGTCTTGTTTGGTGGAGCTGCATTACTAGACAAACCTGAGTCTGGATAGAGGGTCAGGTCCCCAGACAGAAAACAGCAGGGCAAAACACAATTCTTCTTCTGGGCCCAGTGTGGATGCAGGTTCTCAAGTGGCCCAGCTGAGCAAGTATGTCAGGATGCTGGTAGACTCCAGTCACTGCACACTGAAATAGCCTGACCCTTGTTGAAAAGGCCAAACACAAACACAATTTCCCACTCCTAGGGACTGACAAGGAGTCATCCATCTGCTGGCCACCTGATACAGCAAATGACGTGACTTTTTCTCATAAAAGAAGAACAAATCTATTATCTGGGGTGTCCTGCCAAATGAACATTTTGGATTTGACTGACTGGAGTAAAGTTGGCTGTGCACGCTACTTTGCTGAGGGGCTGTGCAGTCTGAATAGTCTGCTGTGTTATGCAGTCATATGAGTCAAGGACATAACTGCACATGGTTTGACAACCGATCAGCAATTCACCCTACTGGTGTTCTTCTGCAACAGATGAACACAGATCCCAGACAAGAGTTTGCTAACTGCCCACCAGCAATTGTTGAGTGATAACACGTGCAGTTCCCCACATGTTTATGCAGACACTCAGATTTATCTGACAGTTTTATACCCAGAAGCATGATACACAGTAATTAAAATTAAAAATGTTTTGACAGGCAAAACAAATGGCTATATAAATTAAAAAGCTGTAAAAAGCAATGGTATCCAAAAATAAAGATCTATAGATAAATCAGAATGTCGCAACAGAGAACATTTTAATACAAGTATGTTAATGTAAACCATCTCTTAAGTATAGGCTCAGGTTCTGACTGGGAGAAGAGTAATTTTGAGAACTATAGCCGAGGGAAGCTGTGAGAGATCAAAGAGAAAAAAAATCTTGCTGAACAGGAAAGGGAAAGAAAGGACGGACCCTTACAGTTGGGGATAAAACTCCCAGAGAGGTGACGGGGTGGAAAGATGTGCTGCTGCTCAGAGTTTTCTCCCAGTGTATTGTCAAGGAGTGTCGGGGTGAGTGTTGCAGCAACAGGAGGGGCTGGAGGGTGCCTCAGCCCTGCATCCCCTACAGAGGGGCCAGTAAGGTCCCACCCTCTCCTGCTATGGTCCTGTAGCCACATTCTGCCCTGTCTTGTTCTCTCAAAAGCCAGGAACCATCCTGACTCTGGTTTTCAATTTGCACAGTTTTGCACCAAAGGGCAGGTGAGGGCAGTCTCCATCTAAAAAACCACCCAGAACACAATGACTAAGCTGCAAATCTCTGAGATAAATCTGTTCCCCCTTCCTTCCCTCAAGAGTTTGCAGCTACTTGCCTCACTGAGTGAGCAAGGGCCTGACCCTGAGCCCCTTAAGCAGACCCTGTGCCTCAGCAATAACTCTGGAGCAGGTCTTCTCTGCTACTGGTTTACAGCCAACATCAGTCATGCTGCTTGGAGTCCTCATGACGCAACTGCCCCTCTGGCCTCTGATGTCAGCCTGGGAGCAATGATCTCTTCAAGGCAGAGAAGAGGCTTGGTAAAGTGAAAGCAGCGTTAGCAGCTGTTTGGATGAGTATTTCTCCCACGGTAATATCTGCACTTTCTTCTGTTTCTGTCTCAACCATGGGACAGTGAGGGCTTGGGATGACAAGTGGATTCAGGAATGGCAGCCTAGACTTAATGTTACTCCCTGCTTTAGTGGGATTGCACATTGGGAAAGCAACTTCCCTCCGGTGCATCTTTCTCTTCCCAAGATGTTTTCTGTGTTCTCAAAAATGCTGTCACTCAATGGGCTCATCTCACTTCTACAAGTCCTATTAGAGTTACCTGGGGTTTTGGTGCACAGTTCTGTCCAATAACGATGGTAAGGAGAAGAAAGACACAATAAAAACATGACTATACTCAGATTAGGGAGGAAAGTAGCTTTCTGTGGCAATTAAAACATCATCTGAGACATATTCACTATCCTTGCACCCAGCTGTATGAAACCCATCCCCATTCCTTTCTCAAACTGGCCAAGTTCACCAGGATAGACTGATCTGTCTCTGGTTTCCCCACACTACAGGTAGCTTCAGCAGGATGACTGGATTTACTCTAGTCACTAGTGAAAACAAAACCCACCGCAGACTATGGAGGTCAGAGCTGTTTGTGCTGAGCAACAGTGTGGCTGAATAAACAACAGAGTGCAAAGTCTGACTTTTCTGGTTCAATCTCTCTAATCAGGTGGTTTTCGGAAAAGCACAGCGTTTGGGAAGCAAGGTAGGAGTGCCACGTGGCCGTTCCTGGAGAGGTACGGTTATGCAATCCTTGTAAGCACTTCTGTTCAAGGAATAGCTTGTATCTGTATTGGATCCACCAGGAGGGAGGGCAGGGTCTATCTGTCCCTTTTGGGAATGGCCAGAACAGAATGTCCCACCTGAACCCATATCCTGCTCCACACATACCACTGATCAAATGGCAGAGACCGTGCCTAAAGGCACCAGAGTGAAGAGGATGCCGCTACTTAATTTTACTCTGCCTTTCTCCAAGAAAAATCAAATTATTTCTGATAGCTTTTGTGATTCCTAAGAAGGAAAAATGCATGACTATCCTGGATTGTGCCATGTGGTGTTTTCCTTGACACTGCCTTATGACGATGAAGAGGTGCTATTCAGTGGTAATGATTATTGAGGGATACTGTTTCATTAATAAGGATATGGACAGAGGATAAAGACAGACCTCACAATTTTTCCTTGCACTTTGAAGAATAAAAATTGTTCTACTTTGCTCCCTAGCAATGCATCTCCTTAAATGACAAATCTGCACCTGAAACATCTGCCAGGTTTACGTGTGTGCTTAAACCTGCCATTGGTTTTCTATGTTGAAATACTGCGAAGTGGCTAAGACAAATGTGGAAAAATCCTAGAAGAGAATGCAAAAAAGCCTCTTAAAGGCTGGTTCTTGATTTTGACATGAAGATTTACGACCTATATATGCAAACCTGTTCTTACTGGTTCTTACCTGTCTGAACAGGATTGACCATTGTTTGTCACTATATCTGTGAAAAATTTCAGACGCACATAGCACTGTGGGGTTTTTAAAAAAGTCCCTGTCATATACCTACTGTCTTTAATTTCGAAGTAAAACCACATGCAGTGCATGTGGTCTTTACCAGCTAAGCTTGGATGCCACCAGATCACCAAGGAAAGGTTCAGACTAAACCACTGTTCAAATTATTTCAAGATTAAATTTCAAATGGAGCTGCATTAAAATGCATAATCCCCAGCTGCATAATGTTCTTCCAGAAATTACTATTCCCATTTGCAAAGTACTTCTATTTAGCAAAAGTGAAAAAAAACCACCCTAGTTTTTAATTCTCTAGACAGGGATTGCCGAATATGCACACATCCCAGAAAGTGAGAGACTGGCATTTCAGGTTGTGTAAAGTTAATAATGCTGATTCATTTGGCATGAACAAATGTTTATTTATAAGCAACCCAAATGACAGAAAATAAAAAAGTGTTGCGTAGTAAAGTATGTGAAATAGACATATTGATAAATGAAATTAAATTAAACCTGCTACAATGAAAAAATAAATCAGGGCTTTTTGTTAATGAATGAGTGATTGCTTCTATGTTGCTATGGAACATTTTCCTTTAACCTGACAAGTTAGAAGGAAAAGGAATTCCATGAATGTGCCATCTGACTTTTTTTTTTTTTAAAGTGCAGTTTTCTAAAGCATTTTAAATACATTTAAGAATTTGACTTAAAGTGTCAAGAAATTTCCAGAACGGATTCTGCATAATCCTTTTGGAAGGAGTAACTATTTGCATCACAGTAACCAGCATAGAGGCTAAAATAACAATAACCTTGAAGACAGACCTCTCAACAGAGCATTTGCCAAAGAATTAACTTGCAGGTATCTGATGCCACAATTTTTAAAAGTCTGAACTCGTGGGAACTGGCAAATCTCATGGAAACTGACAAATCTCATGGGAACTGACAAAAAAAAAAAGTGGGTGTTGTGTATTTCTAAAAACTGGGTCGTTTCCGTTCAACCGTAACCTCTGTGGAGGTTTTACCCCTGGCTCCTACAGGCCATGTTAAACCCTGAAACTCATGCCTATTGCAGACTGACTGCAAATTTTATTACATCTCTGTGAAACAGAATACCATCTTATAACTTTATTTTAGAGTTCAAAATCACTTTCTTTGAACCCATACAAACAGAGTAACTGCTTGGACCAGTCTTGGCCTACTCAGAAATGGAAGTTATGCCATTTGTGCCTTTTGCTTCATACTATGCCAGAGGCTGGAAGTGCTCACATCTAGAGTGTTAAATTAGAGACAAGATTTCTTGTGGGGAAAATTTTCCTCCTGGGCCACAAATGGAAAACGGTCTTCCATTTTATCCTCTCCCTCTCCCTCTCCTCTCCCTCTCCTCTCCCTCTCCTCTCCCTCTCG
>VXAK01012869.1:8009-21361 GCA_013399435.1 Arenaria interpres
GGGGGGCGGCGGTCCCGGGGGTCCCAGCTCGAAAAACTCTATTTCGTAATTCGCCTCTATGGTCTGAACATTGGTCTGGCTGAAAGAGAATTCACAGCTTGGCTTCCTCCCGAAAAGGGGGGGCAAAAAAAAAAAGCCTTTAGGGAGGGCAAACAAGCTAGAAAGAAACTAGAGCGTTTCAAAGGTGAACTCCAAATAGGTGAGTCTGTAGTCACTTTACTTCTGAGAGAACCTGTTCGTACTCCTGTGGAATTCCAATGGTTTTGCAGGTTACTGCAGGGGGAGTAGGCCTAGGACCATGGATGCCCAGCACTGATGGTAGAAAGGTAGGCTTGGAAATATTCTTCTGAAAGAAGAGCAGGAATACAGTATTCAGGAAGGGAAAATACCTTTTGAATAACGTTCAATAAATGCTATGTATATTTCCTCACTTGCTGTTTGTAAGCAAGAACAACCTGATAAGAAAGTCATGTCATAATACAATAATTTTTTAACTTCATTTTTCAAAGCATATCGCTCAGATAAAGAAGGGTGATCCTTTAGTTATTCAGCTTGAGGGAGGAGGGCAATGTATCTAGTCAACTTGTAGTTCTGAAGAGTTATTCTGACTGGAATTTTTGTTATTTTAGTTGTTTCATGTCATCAGTGTGTTTAATTCCTTTTATCTCATTTGCACCTGTGGATTTTGTTAGTGATAGAGTGTCTATTGTGTTACATATTTGCAGGAATCTTGAGTAATTGTTCTAGTCTTGTATTGGGAAGCAAGGTTTGATTTCAGATTTGTTTTCCCTGTTAGGTCACATAATGTTAAAGACTTATAAAAGACAAGTGCAGCATTTCCAAATTCAGCATGTATGGTGTGGCTTTCCTTTTAAATTAGCTTGCTGTAATAGTTATTCTCCTGACTTTGCTGTCTCTGCCAGTAGCTGATTATTTGTTAGCCCGTGGGTATATTTTTCAAAGGTATAGGTGTCATAAACCTCTCTCCATGGAATATCGAGGATTCCTCAGTTTCAGCATTTATAAATGAGAGAGGCAAATTCTTTTCAGAAGTTTAGGTCATTTAACTTGTGGCATTAACCTGATTCTTTGGAAGAAACAAGTCAAGCCCCTGGCTGACAGCTGACCTCAGGCTCCGTGAGTAGGTTAGTAACTGCCTTGGATCTCTCTTAGAGGTAACAAGGGTCCCACCAGATGCCTGGTTATTGGAGTTAGACCGACTGCTGGAAGCCCAAGGTGCCAGAGAGGATGGTTGACTGGTGGGGTGAACGTGGCTCTGTAAATGTTTTGATAATCATAGAATCGCAGAATGGTTTGGGTTGGAAGGGACCTTAAATCTTCTAGTTCCACCCCCCCTGCCCTGGGCAGGGACACCTCCCACTAGACCAGGTTGCTCAAAGCCCCATCCAGCCTGGCCTTGAACCCCTCCAGGGATGGGGCATCCACGACTTCCCCTGGACAACCTGTTCCAGTGGCTCACCACCCTCACAGCAAACAAGTTCTTTCTGGTATCTAACCTAAATCTCCCCTCTTCCAATTTAAAACCGTTACCCCTTGTCCTGTCACTATACTTCCTGACAAAGAGTCCCTCTCCAGCTCTCCTGTAGGCTCCCTTCAGATATTGAAAGGCCGCTCTAAGGTCTCCCCGGAGCCTTCTCTTCTCCAGGCGCACAGGCATTTTGAGGCCTGTTCCTCTTAAGCTCTCTCGCTTTTAAGCTGTGTTGTCTGTCTGCAGGCATGTGTGAGAAAGATTGTAAGTTCAACTTCGAAAGCAAGCATCTTCGTGGTTCCTTACGTTTACTCTTCATTAGGATAGCTGACAGCTGGCTCCAGGAATTGCATCAAATTTTTCTTTAAAATGGGTTAAATATGAAGGATTTGTCAAGAACAACGACATTGACTATATCGAGGCCTCTCTCTCTAGTGGGGGACTTCTGGATGAGAAAAGACAAAGTTCTTTCCCAAAAGGAAGGTTGCCACTGAAGCTTAAGGAGGCAAATTACTCATTATTTCTCTGTCTCATTAGAGCTGATTTTTGAGGTTGTGGAATCTTTTTTTTTTTTTTTTTTTTAGCTAACGTAGTATTTTCTTTCATATAACTGCAATATTAAGGGCCATCATGTGACTGTTGAAATGAATGGTAAAAGTCTTTTTGACTGCATTGTAGAATCAGGCTCTCAGTGATGGCTGTGCCATAAGCAGTTTCCTGTAGTGGTGGACTGTAGTTCAGTTGTTAGCTTACAAATAAAGGCTAAATGGATGATAAAAACTAAAGACCAAATGGATGATACTGCCTTTAAAGAAAGCTTTTGTCACTATTTTAAGGAACATTATTGAGAGGAAGTATATCAAGTGCCAAACTTTATTACTTTCAACTCAAATTTAGCTAGCTAGCTTTTTTGTATCTGCATATTCAGGTCCTCTCTAGGAAGAGCTATTTTCCTGTGATTGCTTTTGTCAGTAGTGGGTGCAACCAAAACTTGAGTCTGTAATTGGGATCAAGTCGGGGAGGTTCTTCTGCTTCCCTTGGAAAACTTTTGATGAACTCTGAAACTTTGTGTTAAGATCTGTTATTTCTTGTAGCTTGGCCTGTGTTTCCCTTTCTTAGTCTCATCCAGTGACACGTGTACTGCGCAGCAAGGGCGTCCCCGGTCTGAGGCAAACGGGCTATTTAGCCACAGCAGCATCATATGGTGTGGAAGCCATTGGCCGTGACACTGCTGCAGATAAACCCTCCTTAGCTCCTGCTGGTAAATCCCCGTGTGTCATGGAATTCATTTCACCTTCTGAGGTTCAAATCTCATACCAATGGGTGACATTCATGTTAAAGCCGAAACTCAGTTTAACATGTTATTCATATTTGAATGTATTTAGAAGGGTTAGAAGTAGGTGAAGCTCAGATTCAGGTTGTTTAAACCTTTCTTCCTCTGACCTAAGTTTGGCCCGCTTTATCTAGGCTTTGCAGTGTGTGTTTTAGGTAGGATAAATCAAGTACTCTTTGAACCTATCTGCTGAACCTTGGTACAGAGCTTCAGTATTGTCTGATTTTGCTAACATCCTAGTTTTAGATAAAACAATTCACTGTGCAATAAATTTAGGGGGTTGGGGAGAAAAACAGAATTTTAGAAGCAGCACTTTGTAGCGTGTTTCCTGTTCTTTATTACTGCAGGTAGGTCTCTTCGAGTGAGAACCTTCTCTCTTAGCCTGCTGCTTCATCTTTTGCCTGGCCCTGTGGTAATGTCTTCCACAACATCCTTGTCCCAAGAGTTACAGTCAGTGGCTCAATATCCAAGTGGAAACCAGTAATGACCGGTGCCTGTATTGAGACCAGTGCTATTTACTATCTTCATCACCAACAATAGATGGTGGGATCGAGGGCACTCTCAGCAAGTTTGCAGGTGACACCAAGCTGAGTGATGCAGTTGATTCACTAGAGGGTAGGGATGCCATCCAGAGGGACTGGACAGGCTTGAGGAGTGGGCCCATGGGAACGTCTTGAAGTCCAACAAGGCCAAGTGCAAGGCCCTGCACCTTGGTCAGGGCAATCCTCAGTATCAATATAGGCTGGGGATGAATTGCTTGCAGAGAAGGTCTTGGGCATACTGGTGGCTGAAAAACTGGACATGAGTTTGCAATGTGTGCTGGCAGCTGAGAAAGCCAACCATATCCTGGGCCGCATCAAAAGAAGTGTGGCCAGCAGGGTGAGGAAGGTGATTCTGTCACTCTACTTGGCTCTGGTGAGACCCCACCTTGAGCACTGTGTCCAGCTCTGGGGTCACCACACACAGACATATTGGAGTGGGTCCAGAGGAGAGCCACTGAAAATTATGTCCTGTGAAGAAAGGCTGAGGAGTTGGGGTTGTTCAGCCTGGAGAAGAGAATGCTCTGTCCAGAGAGACCTTATTGCGGCCTTTTAGTATATGAAGGGGGGTTTATCAGAAAGATGGAGAAAGGTTGGTGTTTGTTTTTTCTTTTTAACCAGGGCCCGTATTGCCAGGACAAGGGGCAGTGGTTTTAAACTGAAAGAAGGGAGATTTAGCTTGGACATACGAAAGAAATTTTTTATGATGAGGGTGATGAGATGCTGGAACAGGTTTCCCAGAGAAGCTGTGGCTACCCCATCACTGGAGGTGTTCAAGGCCAGATTGGATCAGGTTTAGAGCAACCTGGTCTAGTGAAAGATGCCTGTAGTGGGACGTTGGACTAGGTGATCTTTACAGGTCCCTTCCAACCCAAACCATTCTATGGTCTGTAAACCGCTTTTGTATTTACGGCAAGCACCTATTGTCCAAGTTGTTTAGATGACTAACATTCTTATACCATCCCTCTAATTTGCCTGGGTAGTAATTGCATGAAGGAGAAGGTGGTGTGTTGACTTTAAATTGTGATGAGGTTCTGAACAGTAGTTAATTAAATTGAATTTGGTTATCTGTTCCAAATTTTTTGCATTAAAAAGTGAACTCCATGAGTACCAAAACTCAGGAAGCCAGGTTTCCTGTGCTCATGTCTTGTGACTGATTGACTTTGTTCTCAAAGTCAATGAAGTTTTGGGGGACATTTAGACAGTAACTTCCATCCTTCCATCTTTGATTCTTTGCAGTCTAATATGGTGTTTGGTTAACCCTTCATGGCTCAAGGCATATACAAGGTAGTCTTTCTCTGCCTTCTGCTGATTTTCACAAAATGTAAAATTATCTTAATGTGTATCCACTCTTCTAGCAGATTTAATGGGAGCTGATAGTGGAATCATAAGTTATTGGAAAGTATAAATGAAATGCACACAGAAGGTTTATGCAATCACACTGTAGGTTTATTGAAAAATAGGTTTAATAAACACAATACTTAAAATACTTGCAAAAGGGTGACTTGTTGAAAAAAAATGAAGATACTGCACTATGTACTTTGAGGTAAAAGTGAGAAAGCAGTTTTAGGCCATTTATGTGGCTGCTGTTTCTCTCTTGGCTTCATAAACATGAAATGAATGCAGTAGGGACACATACGAGACCACCACACTTTGTGAGTATGAGCTAGCTTTCTAATACCTCAAAGTGTGAGGAACATTTCTTCCCAGAGCAGAATTGGGCTCTAAATCAGGTGTCTAATGTGGAGATGTGTCTGTGTACTCCGAGCTGCGTGACATATTTATTACTTGTAGTCAGGAAGTTCATGATCATATTGAATGTTCTTATAATGGGTTTGTTTTCTTTGAATAGATAAGACATAAAGCATATATTATAATTCACTGAACAATCAGTATGGTGTCAAGAAAGAATTAGAAATGCAGTACAAATTTGTGTCATTACAAGATTTTAACTCAAATATATCTCTAAAGAAGTTGGTAGAAATTTGTGCCCCAAAACTTTAGGAAGTACAGGACTGATAATCTCAACTTGTGCGTATTAAGTTACAATTTTAGAGGAAAAAATAAAGATCCCTATAAAACTGTGTGAGAGTACAAACACAAAGGCTTGCAATAGCTTTCTAGATGAATTACATTCAATTACGTAAATATGCATTTCAAGACTGCTTAAATACACATTTTCTAATCCATATTTTGAAGACTTTAAATGCACATTATTGACTGAAATAGGATATGATATAAATATGTATCTGGACAGTGTTAAAGACATACACTATTTTTATTGGATTATGGTGACTATCTCTATTAATGTATATTGTAAAAAAATGTGTTTACCCAATAGAACAAAGACTTTCTGACCAGCAGTGTGGTTTATTGTGTATTATTGTGAAACCCTGATTACAAAGATAACTGGATGCTCTTATTTTTTTTGTGCAGTTGTGGTATTTCAGAAGTGTCTGTACTTTGGTGATAGTGATACCTTCATGGGCTTCCTTTTTTCTCAGGGTTTACACTTTTCCTCATTTGGATTATCATGGAGATTTTTAAGGGATGACTTAGATTTATAAAGCTAGGCGTCTACCTTTTTTGCAAGAGGTCTTCAACAGGTTATTGATGGGATGCAAACAATAGCTCAGTTAAATTTACAAACATCTCCTTTGATACAACAAGTGCTTACTTTATTAATCCAAGTAGCTGAGTTGAATTCAATGTATCTTCTTAAAATATAAAAAGTACTGCTTACGAGAAACGGTTAGGTCAATAAGTGAATAGGCAGTAAAACCAGCAGGATTTACTGAATACAAATTGCTTATCTGGTGGCCTGGTGCTTCTTTGTATTTCTTGAGCCAAATTAATTGCTACAGTTTCCAGTCCAATTAAGATTCTGGAGTATGCGAAAGGATCCGGACTCTGATTTATCATCCTTTAGAGCTTGAGTATTGTACTTCTTTCAGCTTACCGACTTAAGCTGAGCTGTTCTTGGGAGTATGGTATTGTTGAGCCATGAACAGCGATGGTGCAATCAGAACATCTTTAAGTAAGGCGATTAACTTAACTGTTACAGTTATACGTTGTTCAGTTGAGTATTGCTGAGTGGTACAACTGTCACTGAACGTTACCTAGAAAGAGTTTAATAAGCTAGATTTCTTTATATCTAAATAAACTTTGTCTTTTAAGAAACAGGATATTAATATGTAGTTGAAGGGAAACTTTCTCTACTACCATACAGTTTAAAAATGATGTAATAAAATTCTGACCTTCACACAGTTTCTATGTGATACAAACTCCAGGGAAGTGTGGATGTGTAATAGAGTTGTTGTGCAGGAGGAGGTAAAGCACAAACCCAATGCTTTCATTGTTACCAAAATAAGGCTTTACGTGTGTGTATGGAATTTTTAAAGACTTTAGTGTTCTTATTTCCCTGGGCTATGTGCTCTGAAAAGGGAGATGTTGGATAGAAGCATGAGGCATAACTGTTGCAGAGTTAGAATTTACTTACCATTCACTTACTGTAACTTGGTAGTTGTGTCAGAGTCGGTGAATCCTTCTGTTCAGGAATCCATTGCTATTTCTCTGCATCAGGGCACCAAGAACACTAATGGGTCATTGTTGCTCTGATGAGTCTCACCTGGGGCTTCCTCCCACGTTCTCTGACAGGAATCCATTTAAGCACAGGCTCCTTTGCTTCCTGCTTGTGCCGTGTCCTGGGGGTGTCTGTCCCCAGTCCTGTTCTTGAAGTGCTCTGTGGAGTCTCTGGGTTGACCTGGCCTGTCGCCCTCCCTTGCCTGATGGTCACGGAGCCATCAGTGGGACCTGTCGCTGCTTTGCCTCTGGCACTGATAGATGCAAGGTCATTGCACAGCTGGTGTCTGGGGCATCTTGGGGTCCAGACCTGCCTTCCCGTAAGGAGCAGTCCTGCTCTTGCTGTTCCTTGACACTCTGTAGTCTGTCTCCATGTCAGTTTGCCTTTTCAATATGACCATCAAACAGTAAAAGCTGATCCTTTTTGGATTAACCAGCATTTTGTTCATTTGCCACAAAGCAATTTTTCAGAAATCAACTTGATAAAAAGGAATCACAGACACCTCTTTGTATCAAATGCAGAGACCCTAATGGTTTTGTGAAAGTGAGATGTGGCACTTTTCTGATACCTATTTGACATGTTTATGCTCTGGTGTGCTGGCAGTTAAATATCCTCAGGTGCTCTACCTCTTTCCAAGTTTCTCTCACTTTCAAAATCAGGTATAGTCTTAATGTAAAATTAAACCAAAATGAAACTTAGCCCTGCCGATTTTTCTCTGATGCACGTACATGTGGTGTACCTGTTTACGTATCCTTGAAAACCATAGTATCATAGAAAGGTTTGGGTTGGAAGGGACCTTAAAGACCATCTAGTTCCATCCCCCTGATTTGGGCAGGTTGGTCCAAGCACTGTCCAACCTGGCCTTGGACCCCTCCAGGGATGGGGCAGCCACAGCTTCTCTGGGCAACCTGGGCCAGGGTCTTACCACCCTCAGTGAAAAATTTCTTCATAATATCTCATCTAAGTCTTCCCCTCTTTCAGTTTAAAACCGTTCCCCCTTGTCCTATGGCTCCACTCCCTGATACAGAGTCCCTCCCCATCTTTACAGGCAGGAATGGGACGCTTGTGATGATTGATGAAAGGCCACACAGCAATATTTGCACATTTCCAACCTCGATCAGTGTAAGTGAAATCATCCTTCCCTCCTAGATAGTGCTGAAGAGATCTGCAGCAAGTGTCCATATTCCTCGAGTGTATTCTGAGCAGTTAACTTTGAGATCAAAGCTCTTTTCTTGTACTAAAAACTGAAACTGTGCCTTTGGTTGACCTCTGACAGCTGCCAAGACAAGGGAGTTTTGGCCTAAAGAGATCCTCTCCCAAAAGACAACTAATAACTCCGTTTCTCAAAAGATGTTTGGTGACTTCTCCAGCAGGAAGTCCTGTGCTTGTACCTGTTTCTTAGTGTGTGCTTCTGACGTGAGAGGGGTGGAAACCTGTTTCTGCCTCGGGAGCATGTGTCACCAGAAAGAGGAGCTCTAACATGAGTGGCCAGGATTCTGCTGAATTATCTCTTCTGTGCAGATGATAATATACAGAAGAAAGCATCCTTTTCAGCTTAAGAGATTCCTGCTGGGCCAGTTGCATGCAGAGCATCCAGACTTGTACAATGATGTGCCAGGAAATCTGGTAGCTGAATTAGTGTCCTTCATAATCAGTGTACTTTGAAATAAATGAATATGGTGAATAATAGCTCTGGTACTTATTATTTAAGATTATTTGTACTGGGTGTTGCAGTAAAATTGGTTTTTTTATCACTTATGTTTTTCTACAAGAGTTAGAATTTCTTGGACGTGATCAGGTTGCTAAAAACCAGCTGACTAACAGTGGAGCAAAATACAGTATTTATTTTTAGATTTTTTTCCCCCCAAGCAGAATGATAAATAGTTCCTACGCTGTTGCTTTGCGCTGTCTGACAAAAGGCAATGAGCTGTATCTGTGAATACCCCTTTTTGTTGGTTTCGGTACAATGCAATATCTGTGCTTGTATCTAGACAACTGCTATAAACAGGGAAATCATAATAAGTGCTATGTCCCTTTGACCAATACTCTTGAACTCTTGTAATATTTAGCCCCATAAGTAACCTAGAGGTTTGAGTGGGATTTGTGAGATAATAAAGTGCTTAGATACATAAGTATATGTATGTATTTGGGAAAATATGTATATAATATGTACATACATATCTATTTTGTTGTTAGTGTGTTTCTGGCACCTGTTGAGGTACCTCAGCAAAACGTCAGTAGCAGAATCATTACAGCCCTGAATACGTGGTTTCCTTTGGAAAGCAAGTAAGATGATACGTGTGTGCATTGTATTTCTGTTTAGGTAGTTGATGTTGTGTAGACCCTTGCTAATTTGTGCTGATGGGCTCTCCACAAGTGACCGAGTGTTGTGAGAGGCGACTGTAGTGCCAGTCCAGCCTCTTGCCACAAGCGTGGGGACAGCCGCTGTTTTGGGACTCCAGCCTGAGGGAGAATGTCCATCTCAGCGGCTGTTGTGAAGCTTACTTTGCAATTGTAGAGAAAATAATAAAAATAGCTCAGCTACTGGAAACTGCTGGCTTTTTCTTCTGATCCCTTTGTAAGGAAAGGTTTCCCTTTCAACTAAGGGAATAAAGAAATCTGTAGGTGGCGAGCGAGTGGTTTGGGATACTGAAAAACAAAACGGGGAGAGAAATAACATTTCTTAACAAAACAAAGCCAACCCCAAACCAAGTGAATCTGTAACTGGGGATAGTAAACAAATAAAGAAACCCCCTAGAATCCTGTGTCATCAATGAAGTTGCAAAGTCACCTGGAAAGGTGGTTTTGTGAGCAGAAGGAACAGACCCCCCAGCTGCCGAGATGTCTTTTCACAGACGTCCCTGTTACGTGCACTGTAACTACTGCCAGAAAAAGGTATATGAGAAAACCTATTCATAATGTTTATTTATGCTCTATCTCACTCAAAGGTGTAAGGAAAATACAATAGTATTGCACAGTAAAGGAGCGATGTGGGGAAGTGTTTCTTTTCTCCAGCAGAATGACTTCCACTGATGGCAGCTGCTGCCAACACCACTGCATTTGCCAAGCAAGAGGGGAACTTACATCCGTGAGGGTGTCAAAGTGGAGTGAACACCTTGGCGTTAGAACATTCTGGCACCGGTATGATGTCAAAGTATAAACATGAGTGGTAGGAACCCTTAGTGGACTCAGCGATCTCAGGCGATGCTGGAATCGACCTGGGATGAGGGCTTACTGACACGTGGGAGCTGGGTCCTGGTCCCTCTGCCTTTCTGCTCTGTCTTGCAGCACATGTAAGCATGTGGGTTGAGAAGAATCAGAGAGATGCTGTTTTGCACATCAGTAATGCAGATCTCTGGTAACAATAGCATTTTTCTGCTCTGGAACCCAGAGCTGGACCTGCCAGGTCTCTGAGAGGTTCACTGCATGCACCCCGTTCAAAGCAACTTTGGAATGGCCATGTCCCATCTGTGTCAAAAACAAAAATACCACAAAACCAAAAACATCCCCCCAAAACAACAAAAAACCAAAACAAAACAATCCCACGGTGTGCAACTGTCAAACTTCATCATGCTGCCCTAATTTATAGAGGTGTGGAAGATGGGAGTGTGGAGGGTCAATTAATGTGGTTTTTGGCTTGTTTTAAGCTGTTGGGCTCGTTCTGCTCTCAGTGTGAGAGTGAAAACCCGTTGGATTTGGCTAGTCCTAACAGCCTGTAACTTGCACTAAACTATGTTGTCTTTAACAATTTTCTTTCAAATACTAGTAATTGTGAGGTTGTGTTCCTGCAAGGAAAAAGAAAGTTTATTGAAATTATTAGTATAGATGAGAAGTTCTTGTACTGAAGCTGTTGTCATTACAGGCATCGGTGTTACATCATCTGTGACTGCGCACCTTGGCGTGTGGAGTGTCTGTTCTGTCATTGTTGCCTGTTTGTCTAAGTTCTATCTTCCTAGTTTTTTGTTATAAATAGCAGTTTGCTTGAAAGTACCGTTTTAGTTTATCGCCTACTCCTTCGTTGTTTTCCTCTGTTTTAGAGGAATTTCGTGGATTTTCCTCTGCACCCTCACTGTACTGGTTTCAACACTACAGATCTGACCTCCAGCAAAGCAAAAGTGAGTGAAAGGCAAGGAATTTGATGTTTCTTCTGTGTTACGTTTGCATTGTATGTCACCATCAGAACTTTTTTTTTCATAAAGGCGATTGCTGGTGGCCAAAATATAACCATATTTAAAATACAAGATTTCTATCAGGATGAATTTGTACTTGACTTCCAGCTGTGAATTCTCCGTAACACATGATTTTTCCCTGTAGGGAAAACTGCCATTTTTTTTTGGTAAAAGCTCAGTAGTGATAAACATTGATCAGCAAGTTGTTGGATGTGATTTTGTTCATTTGTTTTGTGGCTTTCGTAGAACTAGGTAGAAAGCACATTGCAGCAGATTTTCTATGCAACTAAAAGTTATTTGCAAATCTTTTCCAAATCTTCTGGTGAGTTAAAATGCTGTATCTGTAATAAAAAAGACAGTTTGGCTGTGAGAAATTCTTCCTTTGAAAGCGCTGAGTATGATGGATATCATGGACTATCACATTAGGAAAAGATCAGGAAATATTTAATGGATAAAGGAAGCCTCTTGTTTTCATCAGTTATCTTTTAATGACTTGTGTGTTGCTCAAGACAGGAAACTTGTAGAATATGCGAGGAGAAGCTCAGACTTCTGGACCACTTTTCCAGTTGCTTTTGTTGAGCGAGTAATGTGCTCAAAGCAATTGTAATTGTAGTTGTATGGATACCACTCTGACAAAGTGTTGGACCATCCCAGGAATAATATATTTTAATACCTAGTGGTCAGAACTTTATTTGGCTTAATGTACTTATTTCTGGTGATGCACTGTGCAAAACAACTGAAACACTTCTAACACTGGGAATATGAGTAGGTTGGAATGTGAACTGTGGGGCAGATTTTTGCTTAAATTCTCTAGTGTGTGGGAAGTGTTTAAAGAGGAGGGGAAAATCCAGGCATGGAGGTAAAGAAAATGCCATGGTTGGATTTTTTTTTTCTTGTTTTTTGTTTCTTCTTTAAGTCTAAATGATGGCTTTTATGCATACTGTAAAAACGCATACTTGCTTCAGTATTCCAGCACAAGCTGGGTAACAACTAAAGCAGGGCTTAGCAGGGTGTAGGTATCACAGTCATAGTGAGGGAGACTGGGACCATGTCTTGACATAAAATAATTGGCAATCACATAGGTAAAAATGTGCTGCAAGACTATAGATGTCCCTGGCAAAGTGACTTCACTTTAATATTTCTGGTTTTCTGAGTGCAGTAATTCACAACTCTTAACAGTTTTTTGCCTTTTTGTTTTTTTAGTCTATAGTGAAGCAGGAAGAGAGACTGAGGGTAGTTATTGGTATGTCTAAAAAAGCCTGGGGCTGAAAAGCATGGACTTCCATCCTTAGAATAGAATAGTAAGTTGTAACAGCCTTCTGGTATGTGATCTTAGAAAGCCAGTCTCCTGTGTCCTAGTATTCCCAATTTGTCACACTTAATCTATACTAATCTTCTCAATTTTTATAGAAGCTTTCATTACGATTGAGATCTCACATAGAAGGTGCTATAAGAGGAAAACTGTTTGTAACCCTTCATTTTGTATGTTAATAATAGGAAAATACATGGTTGTGGTTCAGGTAATTTTTTTTTTTTTTAAGTGAGGTCATTATTGCATTTCCTAAAGCATTCAAGAAATACACATATTATCATCTTGAACTGCATTTTGCCAGTACGTGCTCATTACTTATATGGTTCTGTCAAGAAATCATGTGGGGCTTACTGTGCTTCTTTGTAAGCATTCAGGAATCATTTCATTAGTGTATTATCCAGAAGTCAAAACCAAGTCGTAACATCCTATAACTATCTCACTTATACACAGTTTACTAGGACTATAGTTTGACATATTTGGATTCAGTTGATGGGAATGCACTATTCCATTAGAAAATGCTTAGGCACGTTAGCAGAAATTATTGCTGATGGTTAAAATCAAGTCACATTATGGCTTGCAAGGAATTGTACCTTGAAAACATGCTTGGATTTGATTGTCTTTCCTTTCAGTTCATACCATTCTTAATTACAAAATTGCAATGCTTTAGATTCAAAATTTTAATTTAGAAATGGATTTTTGGAATAACTTACGCCATTTCTCAGCTGTCAGGATAACTGAAGTCAAATTTTAACTTAATTCCCTTAGGTTGCCTACTAAATAGAACTTGTTGTAGACTTGTCTTTAGTGAAGGACATGAATAAATCTGTTGTTGTTCTTGGACACCTGATTGGTCTCGTAAATTCTCCTATACTTACGTTACAGTTTGTTCTGCCACACATCACATAGTGCATCACCTCATTCCCGCCT
>VXAK01012869.1:21595-61590 GCA_013399435.1 Arenaria interpres
TAGTGCATCACCTCATTCCCGCCTCCCTTGCCTACCTAAGTAGGTTTTTCCATTTCCACTTGCTTTGAAGTTTCCCCTTCCCCTCTTCCCCTTCCCCTCTTCCCCTTCCCCTCTTCCCCCAATCAATCAAGCTCCATTAATTTCAATTTAGATGGAGATCTGTTATTTTAACTTTTAAGCCAGAGGGCAAACAATTTAATTGCTGCATTGGCAGTGGAGGAAGTCTGGAAAGCTGAAAACATAGGGATTCTAAAACGTTAGATCAGTCCTGTTTTAAGTGCAGTAAGATTTTAAAAACAAACAAACAAAACTCTCAACCGGCCAAACAAAAATCCCTTCCATCCTGGATGCGGTACTCATAAAAAGAGAAACATTGCAATTGCACAGACCACAGATTTTTTTAGCAATAGCATTGAGCTTGTTAAGGTGATTGGGGAAACTGAATGGACAAGCACTTGCAACTGTTTCACAACATAAAAGTTTACTTCTGGTGGCATGAACCACACCTTTCCTGAGGGCTGCTGTGGGTCGAGTCTCCTGAGACTTACACTCTTTTTGCACTCAGAAGTTCTGCTCAGAACTCTGGGGGCTACAGATACTGTCCAGCACTTCTGGATCCCTTGTAGTCGGATACTTCTGCCCTCTGTGCTCTACTTGGGCAGCCACGGCAGCGTTGGCTGCTGTTGGAACAGTCTCGTAAGCGCTGTGTGGTGGGTGTAAGAAGGCTGACCCCCTTAGAGGCACAGCCTTACTTTGTGTGTGCCACCCCTTCTGTCTGGTGCACGGGTGGTCAATCTATGTTGGGAGGGAATGTCACACTACTGTGTACTCACTGAGCGGCTGTTACCGACCTGGAGGTACTGGACTTAATCCCTGTGGTGCAGGGCATCATTTCTCCTTCCTCAGAGCTCTCTGCCTCCCTGTTTGTCTGGCTTGGGCAGCTGAGGTGCGCTTGGGCCAAACTGCTGCTGTGGGTCATCCAGGGATCCGCTCCCAGGAAGCAGCATGGGGTGTCACGTTATCACTGTTAAGATGTGGGTGAACACCACTAATGACGAAAGACTGATGTTAGGATGACTTTTAACAGTCCTGAACCAGCAGTGTATACTTGCCCAATTAATGCCTGTTTTATGATGGTAAAAGCTATTTGCCCGCGTCTCACTTGCTGGTAAAATAAGGTAAATTGAATATTAAGTCTTATTTAGAGACTGACTGTCTTATTGTTATTACTAATGCTAAGTCATTATTCATGTAGGCAAATGTGATCGCAGGGGTGTGAAACAGTGGGAAGCAAGAAGCTTCTCTGAGAAGGAAATATAAAGGAAAACACCTGGACTGAGCATGGGATGCTTTATAGCTGGCTGATGGGAAATAGTAGCGCTGGGGTATGTCTGCTGTGCTGTTGTGACTCAGAATTTACACACTCAGAGGGTGTTCTGGTTAGAAGACCGAGGGAAGTCCTGAACAAAGCGCCCTCATCTTGGGCCAGGGCGCAATCGGCATAGTGTAGACAAGAGACTGAGTTATTGGATAGCAGAGTAGGCTGGATAGTCATCGTTTCTCTGTTCTGGGGGCAGGGCATGGAGCAGAATGCAAAGCAGGATTCATGGCAATAAAAACCTCACAGGAGCCTGAAAAAGACCCAAGTAGGAAAGCTAAGGGAGTGAGGAGAGACCTGGGTTCAAGTCTCTGCAGGAGATTGTTCAACTTAAGCCAGCCTATACTGGATTGCTGAAGTGGAGAAGACCTTTCAGAAAATAGTAAAAGGAAGCCAGTCAGGAAGCTTCTGATTCTTCTCTTTGGCATCCTTTTCTCTAGCATAAGGTTTGCTGCTTGAAACATTAGATAAACTCAAGACTTTTGCTATTTTCAGTGGGAATGTTTGTAGGTTTTCTTGGAATTGCTGCTGTGTGTAGTGATTTCAACGCACATTTGAGTTGCTCTTTAAGAACTCAATCTGTCTTTTTTAAAAAAAAGAAACAACCAAAACCAGATGATGGAATTTAGAAGCAATAGAGATGAAGATCTGAAGCGTTATTTCAGATTAGTTCAAGTTTCATTCGACTTACAGGGAAGACTAAGATGGGTCCCTTCCTGTGGAACCGATAGAGAAATCTGTCCTTTTAACTGAGCAAGATTTGCAAATGTTATTGTAGAATATTTAGTAAATGCACACATAAACAGTGTTCACATTAATAAAATGTGTTAGTAAATATATCCATAGTCATGGGAAGACTAATATCTATACCTTTCAAGTCCAAGCAGTCTGCTGGTGTATGCTGGTATTCGTTGTTGGGAGTTGAGCTGTGCTGGTTGCGGCTGCTGGGCTGGCCTGTGCCCCCGAGGCTGGCCCTGGGCTTGTGGCTGCCAGAGGTGCCTCAGTGGAAGAGTCGTCGTGACTCCTGTTCCCCTTGCTCTGGTAAATGGACAGCCGTAAGTTTTTCATCCTTAACTTCACTCCATAACTTTTCTTTTAAACAGTGCTGGCTATGAACCTAGAGAAATTATGTAAATATCTGAGTATAAAAATATATTTGTTTATGTTGCTTAGCCTTTGCAGTTGTTGTGATCCTAGCTGGAAGATCATTGCACACCAGGGCGTTAGTAATCCGCATAACCATTAACTGGGGAGGGCACTGTGCTATGCTGCGTGGATGGGCCAGTCTCCAGGGCTATGGTGTGCTGCACGTGTCCTCTGGCTGCAGGAGAACCTTGGCTGGCCCAGCAGAACAGAGGAGCCTGGAGGCACCAGTGGTGGCCACCTTGACACCGCCTGCATGGCTTGGCTTTGCCTTAGAGTGAAGAAGCATGTTCTCATGTCAGCATCCTTTTGTTTGACAGTAGAAATGATGAATAGAGTTGTTTTCTTCAAAAAAAATTCTGTAAGACCTCTACAGACCAAAATACTGATGAACTTCAGAGATGACAGTGTGTCATGCTCTGATTTGCGGTCTGTGTCCAACGCTGTGGAACTTGAGGTTCTCAGCATCTGAAGGAACATCAGATTATCATACTGTCCTCTTTATCCTTCTAGTGTTAGTGCCATTAAATGGTATTTTAATCAATACCAGCAGCGTTATAGTTTTCTTGTTTTTATATTATTAACAAGGTTGTACTTGTTAATAATACCAAATGGCCTGTCAGCTCTTTGGAATACCAAGGACTTTCTTTGCTGTTTTCAAGAAAGCGTATAGTGTTAGGGGCTTGATGGACTAGAAACATTCTTTTCAGTCTTCTGTAACTTAAAAGGGCTTAGCTGGAACCAGTTCTGCAATGTTGCATGTTGGAAAAAAAAAAAAGGCCTTAGTGAAAATTAAACACGGTGTTTCAAAACATTGTACCAGGCTCCTAGAAACAAAAGCTGTTCTAATTCCAGGTTTATGCAATGCCTCATGCGTTAGGACATCCAATTTAGTTTCAGTTTTGAGACCTTTCCATAATAATGTGTAGTAGATAACAGAAATGTTGTCCAAATAGGTTCATTTTACTGAAGCACTAGTTATAACTGTCAGTGATTTTACATTAATTTTAAAACGTGTTGCTGTGGTTTTGTAACATCTGGTTTTTGCTTTGTACCCTTCCTTGAGCTGGTAAACAGTCTGTATAATACCAATAAAAATAGAGTTTGGTGTTAATCACACAAAGTGGCAGTGAGCCCACCTCTGTTTTGGACAATACACTTTTAACCACAAAAACTGAGCAAGTCTGTCATTAGTATTTCTCTTGAGAAAAGAATTCACAGTCTGTTGGGGTGATATCACACAAGCCTAATGAAGCCTGAGAGAGCTGCGTGGAACAAATCCGGGCTAATCTGATTTTAGCTAAATAAAAACTGTAGCAAATCAAGTGAAGCTAGTGGATTATTCTGGATTTATACCATTTTATTTTGACCAGAATATGACTGATACTACTGTAAAACTACAAATGGAATCAAATCCCTGAGTGTGAAGGTCTCATCAAACTTTTGATATAATCTCAAAACTTGGTCATGTGCTAGTTGAGACAGAAGTGTTAACATGCCAAATAATGGAAATAAACAGTTTATAGAAAGAGTTATTCTTATAACATAAAGTCCTTTTCTGACATGTCCTTTTACTAATCTCTCTACCAAAATAGGGTTATTTCTACAGAATAGCTCTCTGTTTTCAGATTAGTTTCTGGTTGCCTTACCTCATTTACAATGTTGTTTGAATGTTGATTTCACTCTCTCCAGTTATTTTCTGTGATAGACTGCCAAACAGAATGTTTCTCGACTGGCACAGTATCTTAGGGGACATGAAGAGATGCTTTGGTTTTAATGGAGGGTGGTACAGTGTAGAGGACACCAATTCAGAGGAGATTAGTCTAATTTATTTAATTAGCGCTACACGTTCTAAGGTATAGCAAGCACATTTAGTATTTAGTGGTCCCTTTATTTGATTGGTCTACATGTACCTCCCTTGGTACCCTTTTGATTCCAGACCAGCTCTCTTCCTTAAATAGGCTGTTATTAAAATGCACAAATACACTGTAATTTTCAGTTCTTTCATATGTTTGTATTTTAAAGCAGTAATAGAATTTAAAGCAATTCTGTTACGATTTGCCCAAGTTCTACATATATTCTTAATTACAAAATATCCTAATCCAGTTGAAATCAGTTACAAACTCCTTACTTTTTTGGGAAGAGGAGCGTGTCCAATTTTCTTTAAGCTATATAAAACTTTGTATGAGTTGTTGTTTTGGTTTTGGGGTTTTTTTTGCTTAACCAATTGGTCTCTTTAAAATATTATCCTTAGTAATACTGTTTTTCTTTTTGTGATGTGCAGTGGCCTGTTACAGGATAATGTAAAAAATATTTTCTTTACATTATCCCACTGACATTTTGCAGATTTGATGTAAATTGAAACAGAATATCCTGAAGGAAATGCGTTCTTTAATAATCTATATAATCTCTTATTCCCGTATCCTTCCCTATATATTACTGATGGCTATCTTTAAAATTCATACTCCCAATTCAGCTGACATAATGGTTGTTCCATTTATAAAATACAGGTAGTTTGTAAAGATCACTACAACTAGCAATTTTTAAGGATTGAAATTTGCAGGAGTAAAATCTAAAGGTTAAACAAAAATCAATGAGTGGAAGCTGTGTTAACTGTTGAAAGAGCAAGATCTCCACATGATGTATTAGCTGAGATTAAACCAGTTAATGTCATAGACTTGCAGTTACTTTCACTCGTGGCCTGATGGAATGCCTGAGTACCTTTTCTGTTTTTCCATCTCTCTCAACCAGTTTAATTAAAGGAATACCACACCCTAAAAGTTATAAATCTTTTACATTTTTAGATAATGCCTGTAATAATTACCTATAGTTGTGGCTATAATACCACAATTACCATGGATTTTCAGAAGAGAAAAGAGTGAATTAAAATGAAACTCAGGGTTTTTAAAAGCAGACGTGCATCAGATATGTAAAGACTAGAATATTGGTTGGGGAATATAAGCTGGAACTGGACTCCAGAAGAGTTTGAATAAGCTATCTTTACTTTACAGATTTCTGGTAATTAGCCAAAGTGGCTAATTAGTTAGAGTTGGGATGATAGAGCTGCACCCCTTGGAAAAAGATACATTGTTTTTTCAGATACTAAGTTTCAGTATTCTGGCAAATAATGAACTTTTCTGAAGACTTTGGTTCTGACTGTTTTCTTCAAGACAGCTTTTTTTTTTTTTTTTTTTGCTAGCTTGATCCACGTCATCTTGGATGTGTGGAAAAATGGATGAAATTAATTGGTAGTAAAATGACAACAAAAGAAATTCAAACAGTAATTCAGTCAAGTGGCATCCTAAAGCTAAAGAGTGTGATTTGAATGGTTTGAGGGCACCACCATAACTGAGATTTGAATTACAGCCTGCTTAATGTGAGATCTGTGGATACGAGCTGCATAAAACAATTTTGTCTAAGGTTGAGCAGAATGAAAACCTGTCATCCAGGAGAAGTCCTGTTGCATATATAGCTCAGTAGAATGACAATAAAAAGATGGTTAGGAAGAGAAGGGAGAAGAATTTGGGATTCAGAATGGAGAATTATTTAAGGGTATGTGAACTAGGAAAATGAGGATTGAAGAACGTACGGTATGGAAGCAAGGGGATTACAGAGCCTGGAACATTGGAGGTCACAGATTACTGGAATACAAATTATGAATCTTTGCATATATTCTGCTTGTGCTTCAGCCAGAGGAATTCCATGGAGATCTGCCTATTACTGAGGGATTGCTGCCTTAACAGTTGTTTCTGCTGAACTAGAAAGGAAGCGTGTAGTCTGCTGGCTAAGTGTAGGTGACGCAAGTGTTATCATGCAATAACACATGGACACGTGCCACCCTGGAGTGTTAAAGTCTTGTATTTCAGAGTCACAGTGAAGAAAATCCTTCCAATTAGGATTTGAAATCTATATATGTGTGTGCTTACAGACACACATGGAAACAAATTGTAGGTAAAATACAGTAACTGCAAAATTGCTAGTTAATAGTATTTTTTTTTAGTTTCTCCAGAGATTTGGAATATTTAGTGAGTGCTAATAACAAATTCATGTATTTCACATTTATGTGTAGTATAGTATGGATATGGTGTCTTTCTCCTTACTTTCCTTTTTTAAAGAGATTATTGGATTAACAGAACTCTAAGGAAAAAGTAGGGTATAAGCAGGCACTATGAAATCTTCCCTTCACACACTGACAGTTTAGTTTTGCAATACCTTTTGTTTGTATCAACCAGAGGCCCATCAGAGCGAGTGCTGTGGTGTGGTGGTTCACTGTAGAAGGCAAATTCAGACCGCAGTCCATGAAATTTGTGTTGGTGTGCTATTCCCTCGAGGTCTCAAGAGATTAGATTCACATAGAAGGGTACTGCGTTCTGTAAGCTCAATTCTAATTTAAGTGTGGTATCTGAAGGCCATGAAAAGAGTTCTGGGACCTGCCCAGCCTGCAAGTAAACATGTCCCGAGTGCGTTCTGTCAGCGTACCACTGGGGAAGAGAGCAGAATTCTGCATGGCCCCTGTAGCAGAGTAAGGCACCTGCCTTACTGCTATGAACTTCAGCATAGCAGAACATATTAGCAGCACCTTCCTTGCCGAATGTTGTGCTTATGTGCTTTGCAGCATTTGGGGCTGAAAAATGCTCCTTTCTCTGTGACTGTTTGTAAGGAGGTGAGACTTGTTTCACTTCTGAGGCTGGGAAGGAATTTTCTGATCTTTCAGCAGAGTAAACTAAATCCTTATTTTATGACTTCCATCTTCTCTTATGTTTTTGCAGCTCTTTTAAAAACTTTCTCAGTGTGACTAATATTCATATGTATTCTGAGAATCTCCCCAAATCATATTTTATCTTCACAGAATCACAGAACGATATGCGGCTGGAAGGGACCTCTGGAGATTGTCTAGTCCAACCCCCCTGCCAGAGCAGGTCCACCCAGAGCAGATTGCACAGGAATGTGTCGAGGCAGGTTTTGAATGTCTCCAAAGAAGGAGACTCCACCACTTCTCTGGGCAGCCTATTCCAGGGCTTTGGCACCCTCAAAGTAAAGAAGTTCCTCCTCATGTTTAGGTGGAACTTCTTATGTACAAATTTGTGCCCATTTCTTCTTGTCCAGGCTGCCTTGGTTTGGTTTTGATTTGTCTTTGAGATATTTCTTCTACACAAGTTACTTGTCAGTCTGTTAAATATTCAAGTGTTAAACGTTCATGTTAAATACTTGCTTCCACAGTGGGCTGTGATTTCTGCCTCTTCCCCCCCGAGAAGCTGGAATACACTTTTCATGCCATGTGTGTGTAAAGTGTGAGTAGTAGTAGCCTGACATTGCTACAAAGCCTGTCAGAGTGCCTCTTCCCTCTTAGGTAACAGTGGGGATCTGAACCAGCATCTGCATTTGACAAACTGCCTGGCTTCTGTACCCTGAACGTTCTCCTCTTAAGCCTGTGCTAGTGTTCCTGTCCTGGACACAGATGTTGGGCCGGGGTGGCCTTCTTAAGTAGCCTTTCTTTTGAGCAGCATGTTGTTTAGACTGTAGAAGGCATTGTAGAAGTGTTCCTACAGGTTTTATCTTTTGTAATTGCTTCTTCACTAATTCCACGTATTGTATGGCTGATTCATATCTAATGATTCTTATATACGGGTTATACTCCTATAATCATTCCAGTCCAGGTTGAGCATTCAGGACTGTTATTTATGGCATTGTGTCTGTGAATTTACATCCAGGATTATAACTCTTCAGCTATTTTGGTTCTAAACTGATATATCAATAGCAATAGAAAATGTGTTCCTAATTGCATCACAAACTGGAAAATCTGCAAAACAGTTATGATAAACTGAGTCTTGTACATTGAGCACATCATGTATTTTGCTATTGACAGTGCGGGGGGGAATGTGAGCCAGCTCCAAGTGCTTTGGAAAGTAACTGAATTTTCAGTTCAGTTCAGTTACTTTCAATTGCTGAAGCTCCTGCTTCTGCGGGAGCAGTGTTGTCTCATAGAAAGACTTTTCACTGAATTTCACTGAATTTTTTAGCGTTGGAAGGGACCATAGAGATCATCTAGTCCAACTCCCCTGCCAAAGCAGGACTACCCAGAGCGTGTCAGAGCATGCCACTCAGGACGGCATCCAGGCGGGTCTTGAAAATCTCCAAAGAAGGGGACTCCACACCCTCCCTGGGCAGCCTGTTCCAGGGCTCTGGCACCCTCACCGTGAAAAAGTTTTTCCTCATATTTGAGTGGAACCTTTTATGTTCCAACTTGTGCCCATTGCCCCTTGTCCTCTCACTGGCAACCACTGAAAAGAGTCTGGTTCCCTCCTCCTTCAGCCCGCCCTTGAGATACTTGTAGGCATTAATAAGGTCTCCCCTCAGCCTTCTCTTCTCCAGACTAAAGAGTCCCAGCTCTCTCAGCCTCTCCTCATAAGGGAGATGCTCCAGTCCTTGAATCATCTTTGTAGCCCTACGCTGGACTCTTTCCAGTAGTTCCCTGTCCCTCTTGAACTGGGGAGCCCAGAACTGGACGCAGTATTCCAGTTGTGGCCTCACCAGTGCAGAGTAGAGGGGCAGAATGACCTCCCTTGACCTGCTGGCCACACTCTTCCCTATGCAGCCCATAATTTTCTCATAATTTGTAGAGGATTGGGGATTTATGTCTTCAGAATATCATTGCAAGTTAGCCTGTGTACAGATTAAGGAGTCATCATGTCAGTTTTTTCAGATATCTAGCTAATGTTAAGGTTTTCAAACTTAATCCTATTGCGTCCCAAATAATTCAAACCATTTTCAGATCAGCATTTGGATAATTTTTTTTTTTATTGTAGCACCTAATAATGAGATGTATGAAGACACTATTTTCTGCATCAGTGTAACAATATCTCATATGTGTATGTTGGAAATCCTGAGAAGTTCCTTTTAGGAATGAAAACTTTTAACTAATGTTGGACTACTTAATTATTAATAGCCTTATAACCTAGGAATTGAACTTGATTCAATGGATGCAGACCAACTTGGCATAATATTTTATGTCTTTAGGGGTCTATAGAGACAGAACACATCAGTAGTCACAGTCCCCTTCTTTTGTTTAAGAACACATTGGCTTTGTTTGTACTCAAGCTTTTGATTCCAGAAGATTTTTTATGAAGACAAAATATAGAATATAGTGGAAGTCTGTTTTTTATTAATAAGCGGAAAAAAACTTGGAACAAAGGGTCACTTCTGACCATTTCTAAGCAACTGTAAGGGATTTATTTGCTCAAATAAATTCTTAAATTAAATCTGCCTGTGTTATCTTTTTGTGAATATATTCACTGTTCCAGATACACAGAGGCATTGTTAACACCGGTAGGACTGCAGAGCACATCCTACAGTAAATGGCAGTAGTCTCAGAAATGAAGGCAAAATAAAAGAAAATGTGGCTATCTATTAAAATACTGGATCTAATTAACATAATCTTACAAACTCCACTTAACTGCATATCTAATGGTTCAAAAACAGCCATGGAGAGCTAGTGCTTTATTCATTGTACCAGACAGTGTGCTGTACATAGAATGCTTTCAGAAAGGCAGGCATTCATAATAATGCATCTTATGTACAGTGTTATACAGACATAAATTTTAACCTCTGTTAAAGCTGCAATAGTTATGAGTCACCAAATCTCCATCTGAATAGTTTTTTTTATATCACTTCTATTGTTTGTTTTTTTAAAGAATATCTCTGAAAGGTGTGTGTTTCTATTCAGAGAATAGCCAGTGAATTAGCAAGTGTCTAATGATAAAACTTCTAAATCTTATACGTGACTCAGTCATTTTCTGACAAATCTGTTGTTTGCCTGACATTGTAATCAGTCTAAAGCATAACCAGTTATTTTTGTATTCAAATATCATACCAGATACTAGTAACCAAGTACAAAAATTGGTCATGCAATTGGGCAGTTAGACTTCCATGTGAAACTGTGTGTGCATGGTTCAAAAAATACCCTGTGTAAAAGGAAAACAAAGCATTTTCTGGCTTTTGGAAATGTTTTAAACTATCAACATACTTGTGATATGTTAAATCGTCCAGACTAATGCAGTGTAATTTACCAGATATTGCTTTGCATATACCATCTATTGGTATTTCAGTGAGGTTTGGGTAAGATAAACCTTCAGGTCATTGTGGAGGGTATTCTTTTAAGAGAAGATGTTTTACTAATGTTAAATACACTTGAATTTCTGATGTGTTGTTCTTTGAGAAAAATTCACAGTCACTCTTCATACCATCGTCCTGCTGTGGGGCACGGTTTGCCTGGGGAGCCAAGCAGGAGCCCCATGGCTGGGCTGGGCAGGCAGGACCTGTGCCATGGCAGCTGGGTGAGGCTCGCAGGGATGGGCTGGCACCAGGAGCAAGCCCTGCCCGTCCCTCGGCAAGGCTGTGGCAGGGAGGTAGGGCTGGTCGCTGGCCAGTGAACAGTGGGCCTGGCCTGGTGGCGAGTGGGGCCAAGCAAGGCCTCCATCTTGGGTGGCTGAGGGCCAGCATGGGGTGTGAGGCTGGCCAGGTGGCCGGCGCGTGGCACGTGATCCTGGCTGGCGGCCCGGCACAAGCATGGCCGCCATGTAGCGGCTGTGGATCAGGGCAAGGGCTTGGCCCTGGCCCCTCTTCTGTGTCAGAGAAGGAGGGCGGCCCTCAGCTGTGCCATGCTGAGGGCTTGCAGGGCCGTGGCGCTTGTACCACTCTTGGTCACGCATGGTCCAAAGAGGTGTGCCTGAGGCATAGAACTGAATTAGGGCAGAAAATGTCTTGCTGTTTCCAATTTTTAGTCTCTTTTTAAGAGACGGAATGATTTTATTTCAGATAGGAAATGCAGGAGTGGGATGGAAAGCACCACAGAAAACGTGTTGCAACAGCTTGCCAATAAAGATAATTAATACAATAATGACATCCAAAGACTTATTAAGGAGACTGAGTAAAATTTTACTAATTCCCCAAGCTATGCAGGGAGATTTTCTGGATGTTTTTCTATTTTCTCTTGCAAGCTGCCTGCCGTGGCTGGATGCAGTTTCTAGGCCAGATTCTCATGGACTGGAGAGCTGAGGCTGGAGCATCCAAAAGCCATGCATTTAAATTACTAGAGACAATTTTTCCAGTGACTTTGTAAGAATGTACTTTATAGATTTGCATCCCTTTTTCCCACAGAATATAGGACTGTGGATGTGAATATTTGTATATTCTATTGAAAAAGAAAGGTTGAGAAACAGTAGTTTGTTGAGTGAAACAGGTTGTCTGGCTTGCAATTTTTAGAAATTATTGTGATTTCTTAATGCTAGTTAAAGATGCAGAACTTCATGTGTATACTGCTGCCAATAGCTTACACCAAGGAATACCCTTGTGTCATGCCTCTGGTTTTGAACTGACCGACACTACAAAGTTCTTACTCAAATAGAAGAGAAAACATAATTTGTAACGCTGCTTCCAGTACTCTGTTTACATCTAAAAGGAAATTTGACTTTGCGAAGTAAGTTGTAACTTGAAGGTACTGCATAGACTATAATAATTTTATAGTGGATACTTGTTCATATAAAAAAATAATAGGCAATAAGAGTCAATTTTAAATCACTATTTGGTCTTAGTTCTTAAGGGAATGTCTGTGAAAATCTATACATTGTCTCCATTTTGAAGTAATTAATCACATAGGACCAAGCTTCTGTCTCACAGAAAATTATAGTCATTATCAAAGGTTAGAGTCCACTAAAGTGCTAAATATTTAGTGGAATAAATTTTGTTAGTCTTAAAAATGCATTGTAGAGGAGTGTTAATATTATAATTTTCCTTTAACAATAAATTACAGTCTGTTTTAGAGCTGAAGCTTATCTTGCTTATTTTATGCCTTCCCTTAGATTTCAGTATCAGACTCATTTAGTTTGTAGAAATAGCAATGAGGTTTTTGTTGTTGTTGTCCAAGAAACCAGAAGATTATTTGAAATTCCTGTGTTCACTTCCAGGAATACAGATGAACACCCTAAAATGGGGTCCTAGTTGTAAAAGTGAACTCAGTGGTTGCTGCGCGTGCTTGACATGCACATTGCTGGAGGGCTGCTGAAGTGGAAGAGTAGTATGTGTGTCCTGTGCCAGCACCGGGGAAGGACACGGCAGAAACGGGGTCTCTCAGACATGAAGAGCCAAAACAGGGAGATAAAACTGAAGTCACTGTCTGCAAAATTTGGATGTCTGAAATCTTGTTTGTAAGACACAAGCTGCATTTTAAAATGCTAGAAAAGGGGAAAAAAAGGAAAGGATAGAAGCTTATCATGCTGTTTTGCCTTCTGAGAACTGGATAAGTAAGTCATGACTGAAAAATTAAACATTAGTTACATTTGGAATTGTGGAACTACATGAGACATGATAGCTATGTATGTTTTATGTTGGACATTTTAACAAGTTGTTACATTGGGATTTTTGATGTCTGATTTTCACAGAGAAGGTTAGCTCACTAGAGAAATTCAGCTAACCAAAACCGGACAATCATTGGGCATTCTTAGTTTAAATCAGCAGCCATGAGAAAAGGCCTAGTATACAGGGGACAGACCTTCAGAACCGTGCATGGCCGCTAAGACTCTGATTACTGCACTTTCAAGATGGCTTTTGTGAATGAGACGTTGGTTTATTCAGAAGGTTGTGGGTCTCACTGTCCCTTTGCTTGTGAAGTTATTGAATGCATTTGTACAAATAAAATAGTGGCAAATAGATGATGTACACGAAGTCCAGAATAATCCAACTTTTGTTTCCTCCACGTGACATTTTAATGCATAAAAAAGTGTATAATTGTACTTCCTTTCCCAGTAGAAATGGTGCAGTGGCTTAATTATTAATGGTAAATGCTGATAGATAATATCCTCCTTCTGAGGTTATGAGAAGTGTTGTTTTAATGATTTATAGAGAAGTTCTCAGATGGTATGTCAGCTGCATGCAGCATTTTACAGCATAAGATAAACTAGAAGAGGTTGCAATGATACATAATGTTATAAAGCATTTGGGGCTAGAGACTCAGCTAGGAGAAAAAAATCATTGGCTTGCTTCTCTCATCCTAGATCAACTGGAGTGAAGCACCCTAGAAATGGAAACTTGGCATTTTCTGATCCTGTGTAGGAAGCATCTGATTCTTATTTTAAATCATCACTTTTTCCAGTTAAAGCATCGCCAAAGACTTTATTTTAGATGCTGTTTTTTCTAAAGCATGAGAGTATGTTTCAAGACCAAGCACCTTTCCTGCCTAATTAATGAGTAAAAATGTTGGGAAAAGAGGATATTTAACAAAACAGTTACATCAAACATAACTGTATGATAACAGTTTGCTTTTCCCTAGAATTCACCCATTCTTCCCGGCCCAGTCTCCCTTGGACAAAATGTCTCATAGAATCCCAGAATAGTCGAGGTTGCCGAGAAGTGCTCTTCCCACACGCTTTGCTCCGTTTTGGAAGCATCTTGGTAGCTGTTTCTTTGCTTGGAAATTCCACAGAACTTGTGGCTGCAGTAGTCCCATGACCAGAATAAGAAGTGGAAGCCGGGAGACACAAGAACAGACGTTATTCCATCTCTAAAGAAGAATTTGGGGGAACAGCTAATAAGCACATTGAAGTTGAAGCCTTAGTGAAGCTGCAGAGGTGATCCAAACTGCTGGCAAACTTATTGTTTGATGTTTAAAGAAATCTAAAACCTCCACTAACTATCACTGGCAGAATTGCAGTTTAGTGATCAATTCCCTTGCAGTATATTAACTGTGTACGTTTTCAATGCCCTTTCTGTGGGGAGTTGTTTGACAACTGGTGTATTTCAAAATCTGCCTAATAGCCTGTGTTATCACTAGTATCAGAAGAATGTTAGGTGTGGACTTTTGAAATTTAGTAATACCACGCTGTTCAAACAGATTTGTCTAATATTAAGTGAACACGGATAACACATTAGTTGTACAGGCGCCACATCAGGAAAGAGCATTTCACAGCTCTTGAACAAACTGATAGTACGATGTGTTGTCATTCACTTTGTCTTGTGGCGATGACATGGAGAACATCATGCTCCTTTGGATATGTGACTAATTAGGACAATGCAATAACATTAATTTTAAAGGTTTGGGTTCTTAGAGCCTAATTTAGTGCTTGGTCGACCTTTTTCCATTGGACTGTCACTGACCTCAGGATTCCCGGCAGTTCTCTTGGTGGTGTGTACGTATGTAACGCTTATGGCCTGGGCTGCCTGGGAAGCAAAGCATCCTGGATATGGGTAAAACTGACACAGAAGTACATAGTACTTTGGTCTTCTGGAAACCTCCTTAAACACTTGTCTTTCACTGTGTTGTGTTTTTTCCCCCTCTTTTATTGTGTCCTTCAGTAAGACCCGTGATACTTGGTTCGTGAGCAGTGCTGAACGCCCCTAGCTCTGCTGTAGTCAGTGGCAGTTGTTTTTGACATGCAAAATGGATGTGGGTGGAGAACTGTGACTTGCAGGTGAAGATTTGTGTCCCTGCAACTGTACAAAGAAAAGGACACTTCTGTGATGAGATGACCTCTTAGTTTCATCTGCCACCTCCTCTCCCCTCTTCACCCCTCAGTATTTTGCAAGTCATGAGGCAGTATTGTTAGCATAAAGGTGGTCCTGGATTCAGATGTCATTTGGGTTTCAACACTTTCCCTGGTTCCTGTGTGTGCCCTGCGTGACTGTTGGCTCCCTAGCTAGTCCATGAACATTCTGAGTGTCTACAGACAAATCCCCTGAGCATGGTGGTCAGCCCATGATCACAGTGTCATTCCAAAACACCCATTGCATATGCTTTTGCCTTTCCAGAAGAACAGAGAACATAGTAGAAAGCTGATGGAGAACTAGAGGGGGAAAGGAATGTGTGGACATGGAAATGAATTGGAAGAATTGTGTGGGAGTGGTTAGAGAATGTAGGAGACGGAGAGCATTTACACCACTGTCATTTGTTCTGCTGTTGAACCACAACTTTTTTTTCACGTGTTAATCCTTCTGAAAATTCCAGAGAGGGAATGAATTGACACCCGTTTAATGCAGTAGCAAGTATATAGTGCCATGAAGAGTTGTTCCCTTGGGTGTGTAGCTTATTGGAGAAATTATTGCACTGTACATTAAAAAAATTACCTGTTCTGTTTGCTATTTGTTACTGCTGTTCCTGTTTTGTGAGTTGATCGAAAACCTGTTGCAAAACATTTTGCCTCGAAGTCTGGGTGATTGTCATATGATAGAGCAAATGGTTTTTCCTTACTGTTAATAACCTGCCTCTTGCATTACTGTTACCAATGCAATCCACGCCACCAGGTACATCTTTTTGACGCTCTGCATACTGGGATTTTCTAATGAGATGAATGATGAGAGTACTTTTGGCATCTGGAAGAAAAGACCCTAACTTCTGTGTAATAGCATAATAAGAAATTTTTGGTTAAAACCTTTTAAGGAAGGAAAAATGATTTTTTCATATCGGAAAGAAGGAACTTACTGGTCTGGCTGTATGTTATGTATTAAATATTGGAGTAGGGACAGGATTCTTGGTGGATCCTGATTGATCCACAGCCAAACGTGTACGTAATGGTGTTCTTTCTGACAGTAACTCCTGCAGCTGTGTGGAGTACCTTTCTGTTCACTATAAGGGGATGTCTTCAGTCTCCAGTTCTACAGTGGGTGTCTGAATGTAGATCTCTTGCATCTCGAGCTGGAGCGGTCTATTTGTTTAGTGGCACACAGGAACCATCATCTCCTCTTGCATCTGTGGTTTAAAGGAAAAAATGCCTTGGTTGGGTTTTGCTTCTGTTTGGGTTGTTGTGGGGTTTTTGTTTGGTTGGGTTTTTGTTTGGTTGGGTTTTTGTTTGGTTGGGTTTTTGTTTGGTTGGGTTTTTGTTTGGTTGGGTTTTTGTTTGGTTGTTTTAATAGAAACTCCAGGGAAGGCTGCAGGGCTGTGAATTTTGCCCTGAAATAGGTACCCAAGTACCTGCAGAGAACTGAGCTGAAGATACTAATTTGGTGTTTTTCTGCTGGCAGGTTAGTCATCCCCTGCCTCGGTGTGCTGGATGCCACTGTCCTGCTTGTTAGACTTCTGCTTTGCTGTTGTTAGGTGGCCTAAGTGACATAAAGCTGTGGATTCTACTATAAGAACCTAGAGTCTCTCTTTAGCCCTGACTTTAATCAGCTGATGTTGCCACTTCTCAAGTTATTTTATTGTTACCAATAGCTCCTACTTGTACCATTTTGTTCAACCTAAATTAATGTTTCAAATGTGGAGGAAAATATTTTACTTAGGTTTTGGATATTTACTTTATTCATTGGTAATGCTCAGGTTACCAGAGCTCATATGCACATGTGGGCACATGAAGAAACAACCAAGGGAATCTCATGCATGGCATATACGCAGTCTAGTCTGTGATTTAATATAGGATCAAGACATGAAAACTCTAATGCAGTTACTTAATGCAGTGGTATTGCTAAGTCACATTTCAATATGTGGCATCCATTCACTGAGACTTTTTTGCTGAATTCCCAATTTTTAAAAGATGAACATTTAATTGTTCTTCTGGAAAAAAAAGAATATGTCTGCATGAATGGCTAATAGGGAGTAATAAGAAAAAACCCCAACAACCTAAAGTCAGAAAAGTTTGTTGTCTTTGGGATTTAAAAATGGAATTCAGGGTGAGTTGTATTCATGCCCTCATTACCTTTTCTGGCTGAAGGAGCAACGAACGAAAGGCTCATGCTGTCATGAGAAAAGATACTTCAAAGAAAGGTACCGTTTAGTATGATTTATTACACATGAGAGGAATTATAAGTGTGCTTTTATTATAATTGAAATTTATGTGTATATCAGTGTATTATCTTGAAACAAGTTATATCTGAATCTTTCAAAGATGAGAAAAATCCGGTACGCCTGTAAATCAGGTGCAAGACTTACCGGAAGAGCGATTTTTGTACTTGTGTCAATATTTGACTTACTAAACTGCTTCTACACCTTTGTGTCATAATGTATCATTTTATATTACTCGGAGCATTAGGCTGTTTCTGTGTAAGGAACATTACATGTGACTTACAATGTAGCTTAAGATTGCCTAAAAAAAATAATCTTTAAGTAAAATAAAATTAACTGCTACTAAACGGTAATATGTCTCAAACATTTATTTGGATTCTTTGCAAAATTAGACTGTAAACCTTGGAAAGGTTAGGATTCATGTATGTTCAAGAAGTTTCTGCTTCTGAAAGGGATACAAGAATTGGGCAAGAGCTTGTGCTATTTTGTTTTTTCCTACTCGTACCCAGAACAGGGCAGAAGTGGCAAAATCTTCATATGATTTTTAGAAAAACATCAACTGGGATGAATCTCATTAATTCCTAATAAATCCCAAGAATTTATTAGCAGCCTAAGTTGTTGGCTTGTGCATTTGTATCTTTGAGCATTAAATTAGCAGATTGTGTACACTTGCCCTAGAGGAAGCATTACTTTTAATTACTTGAACGTTCCTATTTATTCCAGTAGAGGGAAGCAGCTCATACACATACCGCTCCAGGGCTGTTCTAATAACAGTACTATTCTGTAGAAAAGCCATGCTGATTCTAGCCACAGGCATGTGCAATTGTTGACCAAACACCAAGGAAGAAACCTGAAGAAAGGAGTAGTTATTGAAGTAGAAATAGCATTTTCTTAAAGTTGGCTAGTATCTTGCAGGCCAAATGCCAGGTTAGTGTGTGTCAGTGTTTAGAACCGTCTGTTGGGGCAGCTGTCCCCGTGCTATAATGAGGTTTTCTGAAGCAGCCTCTGACAGAGGCGCGAACTGGAGTAGCAGCACAGGTCGCAGTCACTGGGATTCTCTGCTTTTCTCTTTTTCTGTATTTGCCTAAGGATAGCAGGAAGTCTTGGGAGGTAGTTAAGTATGAGATTTCAGTCAATGGTTAATATTGTACCAAAAATCAGTCTACATCCTCATCGTGTTGTTTTTACCTTCGTTAGTGATACTGTTCTAGTAAATATCTCATTTGGTAAACATTAGAGCATTGCTGCTAAGTTCTGTAATAACAAAACGGGCTGTGACTCCATATCACAGGCATCATTTGAGAACTATTTGAGATCATTCTTTGTTGTTATTATGTACTGCACGGTGACAGGGTTGACTTAAAAACGTTATTTTTGTTGTTCCCGCATGAAGTTCTTCCCTGTCTGTAAAACTACTGTAGAAATGCATATACAAGTGTATGTGTTTCTTATTACAGAACTCTACAATTGCTGTTTTAATCTTATTCCACAGAGAATGGAAGTTTCATACTGGTCAGGATCACCGCATGGGGATTCTCTTCCTTTGTGGCTGAGAGGTTGCTAGCTCGCTCCTTCTATCTGTCTATCTTTTTTTTTTATGGCTTCAGGCTTTCAGATTCACACACTATGATGCCTTGTACTTCCTTTTGCTATATAGGCATTATAGTATCTAAACTAACAATACTGAGACTTTCAGTCTCAGTGCTAGCTGTTCTGTTCTGCACTTTTGTGCTATGCAGAAATATGAAACGTACATTTTCTTAAGAAAACAATTTAGTAAATTATGGCTACTTCTACAGCTAAATGTTCCACTAGACAAGAATGAAAATTGGATAAATGGTAGACAGTTTACATTTTAGACTTAAACGTGTCAGAATAAGCCTTGTTTTTCCTACCGATATGACTTTGGGGGAGCTTGTCAGGTGTAGAGAGGAGGGAAGATTTGGCCAGCTGTGACTGCTAAAGACTATTTTCTCTCACAGTAGCACCGGCTACAGAAGCACAGTAATTGCTGACAGTGTGATACCTTATGCCCAGCTACCAAATCATCAGTGTTTTTTCGGTTGTATTGATTTCCGTAAGATTATTTTGCAAAAGAAATTCAGGTGCAGGCGTTTCCCTTTCTGCTCGTACGCGGTGGGTCAATACAAGCTGGTCAAAGTCGTTCCTTTTCATCGGTGCTATGGGGCTGGGCTGGAGCGAGCGGGCAGGGCACCGAGGGATGTCCTTCCGTTCGCAGAACGGCCTGCCTGCTGTGTGAGTTTCTGTTTTGGATGGAGAAGTCCCTGACACTCAGCTTTGTTTTAAAAACGATTTAAATAGTATTTTTGTGTATCGGTGCTTGCTGGGGAAAGTGTGCTAGCAACACAGGAGCCCACCGGTGATATCTTACACAGCGTGCTACAGCAACCCAGGTACAGGAACATGTGGAGAGATGAAGAAAACTACTATGGAAAACACGGTAATTCACCTGCTTTCTTATAACAATTCCTAAGTATCCGATCTGAATCTCATTTATTTCAATTGACTTTAATGGGCTTGGATCCAGCCCCAAATGGTTTTCTACAACTTTTTCAATTATTAGCAATAGCCTAATTCTTTTCCAGCATGACATTTGCATAAACTGCAAATCAAATGTAAACTTTGTATAGATATTGTCAATTTTTATTTTAGATAAGTAATTTAGATTTGTTTTTTTAAAAATCACTGCAGTAATAAAGTGCAACAATTAAATTCATTTGCTGTTTGGAGCCAGAATTGGTAAATGAAATATCTTGTGAAGTATTTCCTGTCATGCTATTACAACTTAATGTTCAAAAGTTTCCTATTATAAAACAGCCTGTGAAGTAGATCTGTATCATCTGCAAAGAGAGAGTATCATCTCAGCTTTTAATCCTAGCAAAAAGATGACTGTCGTTATCCCACACCACTGCTTGCTTCCTAACGCCTACCAAACTCCTAACGCTTGGAACTTGCTTTCTATATACATTTGGGCTTTATAGCTGAGGAATTAATTTACTTTTACCAGGAGCTATGTAAATACTAATAACATAAATAATTCTCACCTCACCCCTGAAGAATCTTCTCCGTTTTTAAAGAATGCTAATAATTAAGTAGGGAATTTGATACCTGATTTGGAAAAATAAGAATTAAACAAACAGCATTTTTCTTTTTTCTGTTGTTCCGTGAAACTACGATCACATATGTTTTGGTAAGGAATGTTCCAGTGACGCTACAGACTACTTCTGGCAGTGAAATTTAGTGTACTTTTAACTTGGAATGTAGTTACCTTTTCCTACATGGACTGCCATGTTCGGTGGTGGGTTTGTGCGAGAGCTGAGTGTCAGCGGCAGACGCTGCCCCATGGCAGCGGGGAGCGCCTGCGCGAGGGTTGCAGCACTGCAATAACTACTGCTGTTAATGACTGATGATACCTCACAGCGTCCCTGTGCTTCCCCGGCGGCAGTGGACGTCTGCATCCCAATCAGAGCTCGTTTTCTGGAGTCCTGTGTGTGTTTTTATTTTCTTGCCTATTAATTAGTGGATATTAGTTTTCATTGTAGCAGCATTGTGGAGTTCACCCACTACATTTGAATATGCTCCATAGATACATGTAACTTTTGACGTGTACTTTCTTTGTTCCGTTTTGGATGCACATAGGTATGACGTAAATAACAAAACTTGAGCTATTTACAATGAGGGACACTGTTAATAATGATCTCATTATGGAAAGGACACTTGTGGTAACACACTGCATCTTCCCCAGCTGGTTACAGAATCACAGAATGATATGGGGCTGGAAGGGACCTCTGGAGATCATCTAGTCCCATCCCCTGCCAGAGCAGGTCCAACCAGAGCAGGTTGGACAGGAACTTGTCCAGGTGGGTTTTGAATGTCTCCAAAGAAGGAGACTCCACCACCTCCCTGGGCAGCCTGTTCCAGGGCTCTGCCACCCTCACAGGAAAGAAGTTCCTCCTCATCTTCAGATGGAACATCTTATGTTCCAGTTTGTGCCCGTTGCCCCTTGTCCTGTCACTGGGCACCACTGAAAAAAGACTGGCCCCGTCCTCCTGACACCCACCCTTTAAGTATTTATAAGCATTGATCAGATCCCCCCTCAGTCTTCTCTTCTCCAGACTAAAAAGACCCAAGTCCCTCAGCCTTTCCTTGTAAGAGAGATGCTCCAGGCCCCTCATCATCTTTGTGGCCCTCTGCTGTCCTCTCTCCAGCAGTTCCCTGTCCTCCTTGAACTGGGGAGCCCAGAACTGGACCCAGTGCTCCAGATGGGGCCTCCCCAGGGCCGAGCAGAGGGGCAGGATGACCTCCCTCCACCTGCTGGTCACGCTCTTCCTGATAGACCCCAGGATGCCATTGGCCTTCTTGGCCACAAGGGCACATTGCTGGCTCATGGGCATCCTGTTGTCCAACCAGGATTCCCAGGTCTATTTACATTTTAGGTCTTTACGTTATAAAGCTACTCTGCTTAATGGTAACCTTCTGGAAGCTGGGGAGATTGCTCCATCAACAAGCTTTCTCCATACAACACAGGCTGACTACAGAAACTTCTGTTAGCAAAATACAAGTGTGTGGCTTCCCTGCTGAAAGTCTATTGTGTATTTGAAAATCTCCCCTGTTGCCCTACCAAGGACATCAGAAATCACTGCTTTCTGTCTGGAAAGTAAACAATGCATAGCATGTGAGAAAAGATAAAAATGAGCAAGCACGTTAAAAGGCATTTGGGCGTGCTGGGTCTTAGGTGGCTGTAACCTGATGGTAACAGCAATGTGGGGCTGGGTGGACTTCAGGACATCCATTTGGCTCTCTCTGTGCTGAGACATGGGACATTGACCTATGCTCTTCCCAACAGGTATTTGTCTTTAAATGGATGCATACTTAAAAGTTTAGGGTGAGAAAAATTTAGAAGTACACTTGGAAAACCAGTTCCACTCTGTAGCAGCACATATATTCTGAAAGGTTTCCTAATGATGATCGAAACCATCTTTGCTGTAAATGAAGTTAGCTTCTCTCTCTGGCAGAGGAAGCTGAGAACAGCTGATCACTGTCCGTTTTATATGGTATTTGGAGACTTGATTTGTGCTTCCTCCCTTAATCACAGTCATTGAAGTTTGCATTCATTTACTGCTCTTTGTGAACCTCTTAGTATCTTCTACTTTCTCCAATTAGTATTTACCTTCTGAAAGTCTAGTGCCATGATCTAGAAATAATTTTTCAGCTGGGGCCTTATGTGTCACAAGCGCCAGGAACAGTGACCTCACCAGTCATGCTCACACTTTTTGAATGAGTTGTGCTTTTTTTTGCAAAGGCATTGCTTTACTGCTTCATTCTCTGTTTGTGCCCTGCTGTAGTCCTTTACGCTTCTTGGCAGTGTTGCTGAAAGCGGTTATTCTGTATGGACTTGTGAATAGAGTTTGTCTTTTTAACTTCCATCAGTGCATGAAAGTCTCCTTGAGTTGTTAAATTGTTTATCAAAATCCCTTCAATTCTGTTTCCAGCAGTATTTTAACACCTGTCACCACCACAGTTTCAAAATGCTCTTTCCAGTCGTGGGATGGAGCTAACTACTAACATCCAAGAGTGACATATTGGGGTCTTAGTGGGTGACTCAGTGAAAGTGTTTGTTTGTCCCCAAAAGCAAGCAGACCGTCAGAAAGAATTATTAGGAATGGACTGAGATCCAGTAGAAAAAGTCATTGTATAATTGTATAAATCACAGCCAGTGTCTGTGGTGAATATCCTGTGCAGTTCTGGCCCTTTCTTTTCCAGTGCTACGTAGTAGCACTGAAAAAGATGCAGAAAAGGAATATAGGCATGACCAAAAGTATGGAATGGCTTATGTACGAGAAACTATTGAAGAGACTAGAACTGTTGAAGACAGACAAGTAAAGAGGAATATAATAACATGGAAAATTATCAGTAGCATGCCATGTTGCCATGCAGGTATGAACTGACTGATGGCAAGTTTAAAACAGACAAAAGGAGGTTGTACTTCAATGTTTCATTAACCTGTAGTACTCTGTGATGTAGGGTACTGCAGATAGTTAAATAGGGTTTTAACTGCAAGTTAAATAGGGATTTATGAAATGAATGAGAAAATAATTCACCCACAACTATTAAATACAACGTCACTAGCTTTGGTTCAGAAAAGTGCAGTTGCAAATCTCTCTAATCTCAATTTTAGGGAAATACCACTATGTTTGCCTGGATTTTGCGTTTCTCCTCAGGCATTCACTGTGGCACCTTGTTAGATACAGGGTATGGGTTCAGTGGACCTTTTTTTTGTGATCTGTCGTGGCTGTTCGTGTGCGCTAAGCTTGGTCCTGTATGAGCGATGGACAGAGGCTCACTTCAGTGTGCCTTACAGCCAGAGCTCCTCAGTGGCGAGCAAAGGTACAGAGTCTGAGTTGTCCTGGAGAGAAATTTCTTTGTAGAAATACTTATTAGAAATTGCTGTACATAAAGGTTCTTCAAAATATAGGTTTTGGCCCAGCATTAGGTATAGTGTATGGTGCCCTTGCTTTCTGGAGGGCGGTGGGTTCCCATAGTACCTGTGTAACAGCAAAACCTACATCTCCCATTCCCCGGCATTGCTGTCACGTATCACTCCTGCAGAGTTTTACCTTTCCCAATCTCTTTTGTGTTAAAATGTATTTGCTTTAGGAGCGTGGTAAGGTGGACCCAAACACCTCAGATGAAGGGCAAATAGAATTTATTACCTGCTATGTTTATTGTACTGGTCTGTATGTATTTTGATAAGGTTTTTCTGATATAGACCGAGAACAAAGTTAATAAGTAAATTCTGCTTTTGAAAAGTTGCTGAATTCTTCTTGAATTCATTTCTCTACATCCTATCCCTAATTGAAGAAAATAAGTATTTTTTTCTATGGGTAGGGAAAGCTTGGACTGGCAACACCCTTTAATACCAGGTACATTCACAAGAGGAGATCCTTAAGAAAGCAGTGAGAAGACACTCTGAAACAGTAATTTATATTGTATCATTGACATTTGAATGAAGGAGTAGTTTTCGTTGCACAAAACTTGGTTCAGTAAATTTCCATAATTACTGAACTTAAAAAAAAAAAAAAAAAAAATCCCATGGAGCTGAAAAACTAGCTTCAAAAGGAAAAATCCAGATCTTGGTCTGTTGAACGAAGCACTGCTTCTTTCTCTTCATACAGTAGCTTGAAACTTGAAAATTTAAATTCTGCCATAAATTTCTGTTAGTTTTTCCCAGGTGAAATCATACCCATTGAAGTCCACATTTGAGCCACAGATCGGTGGGTTAGTATTTGGCAGTTTCTTAATATAGTTTGCTTTTGTGTGGCGTGAATCAATTGGAACTATGCTAAGCAGGATAGCCACATGGAAAAATGCATCACGTTTGACAACAACTGTCTGTACACTCTGGCCAGATGTTACTACCTGTTTCTAGGGGTAACCTGGCCTGACCTTCTCGTCGTTCCGAGATTCATGTAGAGCAATGGCCGTGTTCAGGGATGTATCCATAACCAACGTTACCTAACCCTGCTCTGCTTCCCGCACTGGGATGTGGTGGGTGCTGGGGAGCTAGCGGAGATGTGTGGAACATGTGCTCTCCTGCCTGCTCGCGGCCGTGCCTTGTCTCTGCTCTGGAGAGGCCGGTGCAGGTACCCGGCCCCTGCGGGTGCTGTAGAGCAAGGTCAGCACCCACCTTCTGCCATCGCTCTCTGTGCTCTGTCATCGGACAAACCCGGTGCAAAAAGGGAAAACCTGCAACTCTATGTCTGTAAAGTCCTGTAACCAAAGCGGTGGGAAGTCTGTAAGTATAACAAGTGGCAGACGTGACTCCAAGCTGTTCTTTTAGAGAAAAATCAGAAGGACTTAGTATGCAGGTTTTCTCACTTGCTGCCAAACACTCTCAGAGTGGGACTGTGAGACATAATCATTGTCAAGTGTGAATGAGCATTCTGCATAGGTGTAATGCTAGGATGTACGTTAAAGGTAATTTATTGTGTGGTAAATGTGAGGCCCTCAAAGTATTTAAGCTGGAAGAAAAAAGCTTTGATCTCATCTACAAAAACTAGGTAATTGTGTCAGTGAATTACTGATGTCACCTGCATGAAATGATTTTAACAGGACTGATTAAATATCAATACACGGAAGATGTTCTTCAGACTGCTGTTAACACCCCCTCCCTATAGATTTTATTTTGAATAAGGACATATTTTTATGCTGTTTTATTTTAAATGCAGGTGAACCAAGGAAATTTGACCCAAAGTTCAGAGGACCTATTCATAACAGGTAAATACCTTAACTCATTCTATTTAATAATTTTGGTTTTGCAGTGAACTGGAGATAAAAATTTTTATTAACAAAAATTGTGAATTTGATTCTGCAATTCTTTTACATCCGGAAGACAGTCCTTACCACCCTTGAGGATGTATGATCGCTGGGGAATTTTCAACTGTGTGCTCCTAAGTTCTTTCGGTTTGAATGCCAGTGCTCTATGCCTTGTATGGTCTAGTGCCAGCTCTCTTACCTTGCGCTGATGTAGGCAGGACCATTTGGGGTGTCGTTAAGTCCTGGGGTGCCCTGACCAGGCGCTGCAGTCTGTCTTGTTCCCACGCAGCATGGGACGGGAGCCCTGGGACACACCATTCCTCACTTTGCAGCTGGCTTTCCTGCTCCTGTAGTCCCCTCATGCAGGGATTTATTTCATTCTCTCCGAGCACGGCTACATGCGTGCACGGCTACATGCACGCCGTGGCTGCCCGGTGGGGTCTGTCCCTGCAGAAAAGGGACAGTGTCTGACAGTGACAGCAGGAGAGCCCTGTCAGAGATGTGGCCGGTGCCGGAGCGGCTCAGCCCCGAGACCCTCACTCCAGGCAGCAGCTTTTGAGCGCGTGAAGAGTGTCTCTGGAGAGAGGGGGACTGCCTGTGGCACTGCAGGGCTGGATCCTAAAACACTGCAGTTTAACGGTGTTTAGAGCAATCTGTTACCCTGCCCCTCGCTCGGGTGCACAAAGAGTGGCGAAATGGCTCTGCCTGCGGGACTTCTCTTCTGTTTACTGTTGCTGCTGGGTACAGTTGGTGTCTGGTTTTGCCCTGTGGCTTGCTGTTCCCTCCACGCGGTTGCTGTGACAGCTCTTGCAGTTCCAGGTTTATCCACGTGCTGTTCTCACTGTACGTTCCACAGCAGCCTCTTAAAACCGCAACCGGATGAATACAGTGCGACACGGCTGTACCATGTGTGTCCAGTGCGTTTCGCCCTGCTTCAGTGAGATGGTATTGTTGGAAACCATATAAAAAAGATAAGTTCCCTAAGCGTTAAGGGTCTGGCTTCGTTGTGCAGCAGACCCTAAGGTGGCACTGGCTGCATTGGTGTTCACAGAGCACTTTGCAGTGGGGTGTGCTTGGGTTTAGATTCAACCTGCCTTTTCTGCAAGGCACCTGGTGACTTGCCGGCTCCTTTGGGGTCATCAGCGCAGCACCCTGCAGTACCCTACAGACATGCCCTTGAAGTAGTTTAAGATTACTATTAAGTTTTTTTAAAGACAATGAATGAACTGGGATTTTTTTAATTCCTTTTTCCAAGTACTAAGATAAATGATTAAGAATCACAGTCTTTCAAGCAAATAAAGACTGTCTAGTTCCTGTGAACAAAATGCCTCCTCAGAGATATTCCAAAGAGTTCAACAGGAGGAAAATAGGCATCTTCCCTGAATTTGTTTCTGACTTTGGGGCTTCCCACTTTTCTGTAGGAGAAGAGATACTAGGAATCTGAACACATACATCTTTGTGCATTCAAAGGAGTGCTCGCAATGCACGTGGGGGTGGGGGCAGAGCTGGTTGTACGCCTTGCCATAACGGGCGTCATTCGTGCACAGTGAGGGTGGGGAAACACTCTCTTTGCTTTGTGCTGATAAAATAATTTGTTGTGCTCTTAATTTTATTGTCAGTTTTCATTGATCAGGGAAAGTTTGGCTTCATTTTTTGGAAAATAGAGAGGTTTCTCGGGAGATAGGCTGCAAATTGTACGTATCTGCATTGAGCTGGAAAAGGTCACAGCCTGTCGTGGTGACTGCTGAAGCTGATGCATTTTTGGAAGTGCTGTAGAGCAGAAATGATGTTTTGAAGTTGTTGAGCACCAAGCTATTCTCCAAACCACTAAAAGCCTGAAAAACTGAGAAAGAGAAAGCCAAGTCTTAATAATGGTGTATTAATGTCTATTAAAAGAATGGATTATTCTCACAGTTTTTGTCAGATGGATCCTTCGGAAGTAGATTCAGTTATCTCAGCTGTTTTATTTAAATAGATCTGTTGCCAGTGTTGGACAAGGGTGGGTAAAAGGAGTGTTCAGCAGGGCAATGTGTACAGTGCTCTGCTAGTACCGTCCTTCTCAAGGGGGCTGTGTGTAGAGTTCGATATATTTCATGCAAAGGTCTCTTCACTGAAGAGGACTAAGCTGCGGTGGCTGTTGACTGACTCCGAGGCAACCAGCTCCTGAAAATCCAGAATGATGCTATCAACATGATGTCTTTTATTGATATGACTACATTGTCAGGGTTTTTCCAGATGTAAGTGTAACATAGAGAATGTGTTCTAAACTAGCATTTACTATCCTTTGTGAGAAGAATAAATTAGAGAACCACAAGTTATTTATCAATTTTATTTTTCTCAGCAGAAAATTTATAACAGAGAAGAACACTGCAGCCTTCTGGTACTCAAACACACAGATTGTTCTCGTCTATGGAAGATGTATTTCTTCTTTTCCTTTCTGAAAGCTAATAATTTTAGACATAAATGGAGATGTTTGTTTAGGGAGTTGATCCTAATTTGAGAAGTATCTTTATGATACTGCCAGTGAGACTTTGTATGCACTGTGTATAGGAATGAATTTAAGTGATAGTTTAGGGATGTTATTAAGTGTCCGTCTGTGTACATTACTACCAGAAAGTACTTGTAAGGTGTTATATATTGTATTTACCAAGAGAATAAACTCCAGGGCTGAAGCAGTAGCTCTGCAACTTCTCAGCTCAAAATGATGTAGTGGGAGTTTTGGTAAAGAGAAACTCCTGGTGTTCCCTGTGAGCTAAGCTGGAGATGTCTACCTTCCTCATGCCAGAGATGATGAGCAGTTTGTCTGAGTTCATACCAGCCAAAATCTAGCACTTTGTATTTTCAGTCTAAGCTATCTCAAATTCCTCAAAGACAGAAATTTCCTACAACCCATCTTTCCCTGCTGCCAGAAGTTCACCCCTGGGAGCGGAGTAAGTCAGGCACCTCTCAGTGTCCCAATGTACCAACACTTGTCTGGTGTCACAGCCCTGAAGCTGTCTGTCTGTCTGTCCGTCTCTCCCATTGGCGCTGAAATGGTCTCTTGCTGGGCTTCAGGCAGGTTTGTCATGCAAGAGGGCAGCTCTGTTGAAGGGTCTCGATATTTCATGCCAATGCCAGGTGAAGGAGGAATGTTGCGGGGAAGGTTTGTGAAGTTAAAGGTTCATAAGGAATTTAGATAGAATGCGTGATGCTTCTTTAAGAATAAAAAAAGCCATTTCCTCCACCAACTTCATCATAAGCTATCTGGGGATAAATCAGTCAGGTGCCTTCATTCAGGTGGGAAAACAAGATTCTCCTTTTTCTTAATGCAGTTATACGACTTCGGGTATAAAATGAACTGTCTTCCTTCAATTAGATTTTCTCTAAGTTCCAGTAAGGGAATGTGTCCAATCAGTACGATCATAGCCTATTTTTCTAAACTGCTTCGGCAAAATCAAATTATTCAATCACACTTCTGACTTGTCTCCAATTTTGTGGAATTTGTCGTGACTTTTTCCCTTGCCCCTTGTCATTTTTCTGCCTCCTCTATGTAGTTTTTTTGGATTTTTCTCATATTTCTCTTGCTGGTTAGAAACATTGTAAATTTTTTTTCTTGTATTCTTTTAAAAACTCCTGACACCTCCTGGACTATCTTTAACTGTTCAATGTCCTTCTAGAAATTCGTGTTCTTTTTAAGACAAAGATTGCCTTTTCCTCTGTGATTAGAAAATTTAGTTAATGGGTTCTCATGCAAATTGAATGTCAGTAAATTTCCATAACCATTTAGCTATCCTTTTTAAGAGTTTGAAAAAACCTAATAGAAATACCTGACCTTAGCTAGCAATACAAACTTCACACAAATATAAATGTGTCACTCATCGATATCTGCATGGCAGATCATACTGCCCTTGATACTGAAATAATGAATGTTCGTTCTAAGTTAAACAGCCTGCTATAGGTGTTACTTAGACTGCACTAAGAGTCTACCGTAGATAAATGTTGGCAGAATATAAAATTATTTTTCTTGCTAATGGTTGTTTTGTTGGTCCATCTATGTTTTGTTACATGTTGTTGTCTGTAGTATCTTCATGTGCTGTGCACTTGCTAAGATGAGTGGGGAAGCCTACATTTTCCTTTGAGTTCTTGTCTCGTGCTTCTGGTTTGGGGCACACAATGCCTACAGATGTTGCTCATGTGCAGAAATTGAAGTTCGTGTTTCCCAGAACTCAACAATCCGTGCAGGTCAGTGCAGAGCAGCTGTACTCATTAAGAAAATGCAGAATTTAAGTTGATGGAAAACAGCTTGTGGTGAAAACTTGTATAAATATCTGTTTCCGTGCAGTTTTGGCCTCCACAGTAGAAGCGGCAATTCATGGGAGATTTTGAAAGAAACTTTTTCTGCAAACATTTAGTTTATGGGCTCCCTGCAGATTTATTCAGCTGTGCAGGATGATGTCCTCAGTGCCACGTGCTGATAGAAATACCCACTTGGACAGCAGATCTTGTCTCTCAGTTCAGCCCCAGTGAAGAAAGGGGTCCTCAGAGCTATCTGCGGCGTTGTATGGCATATATATTGTATAACATCACGCTGGCACAGCATGATGTGGGGAAATCTCAAGACACAAGCTGTTGGTCAAGCAGGGAGGAGGAGCTCGGAAGTGAGGACACAAGTGGTCACCTTAATGTGTCAGCAGAGCTGGAAGTGGTGACCTGAAGCTCACACTGTGAACGTCTCGAGCCTCGTTTTTCTCTGTGGTTGCACCGTTTGTAGGTGTTAATACACTGCTAGTGCTCTTTAACTAATAAACTTTGTAGTTTATTGCTGGTGCAGCATCTTCAGTGAAATTGCACTCGTGACAGATTGGGCGTGAAACTGCCAAACAGAGGGAGGTTCTCGTCAGTCATTAACGACTGAGTGCATGAACTGGCGGTGAATAAATGGCTTTTATGCGCTAATACTCTATGCAGATGATTTTATCCTTGCATTCGTTTGTTTGCTAGGCTGCCATTGCATTACATAGGCTACCACGTGTAACATGGCAGGAGAAGCCAAGAAGGCAGGATGTTTCTGAGAGAGGGTGGAAAGCAAATCAGGCTCCATAAATTAAGCTAAATGACAGCAGTAAGCAGTAAAATGTGATGTGGGAACCTGAACTGTGCACTTAACCAAATGAAGGTCCTTTATTACGTCACCTGAAAATGAATCTGATGGTTTTATTAGCAGTTTATCTCTATGGAAACTCCTGTGTTCAAATACATAGATGTATTGTGTTTTGGTTCAGAATATGGAATTTGGTTACCTAAAAAGTACTAAAACACATCGAAGTTTCCAGTACTATTAGCAAAAGCATTTAAAATGTTTTTTCATCTATACCATAAGAAATGTAAAGTGCTTTTTCTCATTAATCTTTGAACGTTTACACATAATTATGATATAAAAGCATGATAGCACTATCTGTAAGAAAGATTAAAGCGCCCATATGACAAGCAGCATTCTCAGTTCCTATTCTCATAATCGTATTTCCATTAATCCATCTTCTTTAGGATTCGGTTTGACAGTTCAGTCTCCTGAGTGGTTTTGTTCATTGGTCTGAAAGAAACTGAAAAAGCAGATTTGCCGTAACAGATCGCCTTCTTATTTTGAAAAAATTAATATCAAATCTATTTTCAGTTAGAGCGTGGCTGGATCATTTCTGATTAGGTTTCAGTAATGAGCATGAGCTCCCGATATGCCCTGTTTATGAGGAGGCAGTTCCCATTGTTCCAGTTTTGCAGCTTTTGAAACTCCCGGGATCTTTGCAGTATAACCTTGTATCTTTACAGTCTTACTCTGATTTATTAATTTCTGATGCTTTACAATTTTTTTCCTCTCCTGTGGAGCCTTGTATTTATGAGGTAATATTATGATCTCACTGAAAGTGAGCTACTTGAGCTAACAATGATGTTAAATGGAGTCAGGGTTTCACCCGTAGTATCCAGTAAAATAAGCAATTATTTTGTAGGAACAACAATTAATCTGTATGGACTGTTCCAAAGTTTTCTGAAGCCACGTAAAAGAGGATTTATCTACTTCTTATATATTTTTTAAATATTTATATAACAGCAGTACTTGGCAACAGCGAGTTTTCCTAGGTACTGTGCAGAAGTTTGTGTATTACAAAGAACAGCAAATCCTGCATTCTGGTAAAGAGTTTGTGAGTACTTGCTCGTGGTGGCTCTGCAAAACTTTAAAAGGAAGCTTTAGCACAACTGGGTGTAACCTTTAATTGCATTTGGGTATCATAAAATGAGACCAGTGAGAATTGGACTGGAAGAGTTTTTTGAGACTATAGGAGCTGTAATTAAAGTATTTATGGTGCCACATTTCTCCGGAGACATCTTGAATTAAATATTGTACCTCTTAAAACTGGCTCTGTTGGGGTGAGAGCCAAGCTTGAGCAGTGTCAGAACTGCTTCCGAACGGAGGCTGGGAAAATGAGCAGCATTATTTCAGCATCACTTCTGCTTTAAGCAGTTGTCCTTTCTTAGATTACTGTCATATTCACCTTGAATCCTGTAGCACCTTGGCCTCACTAAAAATTGATTTCAGTGAGATGTTAAAACCGTGTCCCTCTAGAGAAGTGTACAGGATTTTTCATTCCTTTTCCACACCTGGAAAAACTTTTCAAGTGCTCCAATTGTTCAAAGGATCTGCCCTCTTTATCTCCTTTATGCTAAAGAGTAATGGTTCTCTCTAAGAGGAAACATAGTTTAGAAAACAGGATGGTAGATGCTAAAAATGACTGTGTGTCATTTGGATTTAGATTCTAAGATTTCTTTTACTGGTGAGATGCAGCTTGCATGCACTCGGCTCCTTGCATGGGTGGGCAAGCAGAGGTGGCCATAGCTCGCTTCATGAAGGTCCTTTACTTTATTGGGAAGCCAGCGTTGGCTTTCCTGGGGTGGTGGTTGCTCACTCCAGTGTCACAGAAACGTGGCAGAGGATGGGGTCAGGTCAAAGCAGCAGCAGTTTGGTCCTTTGGTCCTTCAGCTGGGGACAGCCCAGTGCATCTCTGGATGCTCTACCACAGGAACCCTCCCAGATGGTGCCATCACCTTCATACAGCCCCTTCTTCTCCAAAACTCTGCCAGACAGGCAGGGCATGGCAAAGGACAGCTGCGACTGAAATCTCTCAGATAAGAAGGCCCTGGGCAGCACACCCTTTTACAAGTAATTCACTCCTGTGTTAGTTAAATCCTGACTGTAATTATTTTGCTTCCACTTGTGAATTGGCTTGTGAAGGAGAGACCTGCTTGCCCCAGCGGGAGATTCAGGGCTGGTGGTCCCCATGAGCGGGTACTGACCTTCAGCTCACCTGTGAGTGTCACACTTCATGGTGATGACACTCCTGGAATGGCTCTGGTCAGGGTCAGGCACTGGAGAAAAATTAGAGTAGTGGTCTGCATCTCCACTCCTCTGCCTGCACGAACTTAATGTGCAGACCAGTAAGTAGAAGACAATAATTTAATTCCATACTCAGTTTCCTCACTGGCTCAGTTTTCACACTGGAGGGTGCTGTTCTTTGATTGCTTGTCTGTAAAAGAAGGTATGGCTCTCCACAATATGTTGGGGTTTTTTTAGCTCTCCCTAAAGCATATTCTTGTTGCGTTAAATGAAGTCAAGCAGCTGAGCCAGAATTTTGTGCAGAGATCGGGGGTAGTTGCATCATTTCACACTGCTAGTCTTCCATTCATAAGCTATTTATAATACAAGTAAGTTGTGCTGAATCTTTCTTTCTCACATCATTTGCAATATTTGATACCAGCATTAGGGACACGCTGAGGCAGATGTCCTCTGGTAGCTTGTACCATAAGTGATCTCATGGATTCAATGTTTTAAGGTATTACTTGTTTTAAGAATATTTAAGCCTTTTCCTCAATGTGTTTTCATTGCTGTCTACAAGGCAAAAGGCAGACACGTTTATTTGCTGGTCTTGCTGCGAAAGCAAGGCCTTACACCTCAAACGTGATTTTGTGGGCAAGGCTTCTATTAAGAGCAGATGCAGGCATCTTATTCCGATGTTAAAATACCCTGTGACATTCAGCATTTTCAAAGGGTCATATTAGAGACCTTATTTTTAAAAAGTGCTTTTTTCTGTCCCCAGGCACTGTACAGACACTGTTTGCTGTGTGATCTTCATAGTCGTCATTCTGGGTTACATTGCGTTAGGAGTTGTGGGTAAGTAAGTGCAGGTATAGTAGTGCTTTCATACCCGGGGAGCCAACTTTGTCCATGTTAGAATTTTTAACTGGGATGTCCCTTTTGCTTTTATCTATGTACGGTTTTCCAATCAGTAAGTAATGCCTTGCCTAGAAGCAAATAATAAATTAACATTTGGTGTCTATTGTAGTTAGGAAGGTGTTCAAAGCCATGTGTTTACTGATGAAAAACTCAAAAAGAAGTATATTCAAGTAAAAATGACGCAGTTTTATAATTTTGCCATCATAAAGGAACTGTGGTGGAAAAATTCACTTTCATTTGTCACCAATCTGACAGGAAAAGTTAGAGATAAATGTTTTGGTTTTAAGAGACTTTTTGTTCTGTAAAATATTACTGAAAGAACTTATGTGAGCACTAAAAAGGAGAAGTAAGAAACGTTACATCATTTATTGTGGGATCCAGAGTTGTTTGCACATCAAAATACTCATTAGTAATAGCCATTTTATTTTTTTGTGTGAGAAAATTGTATGAATGCCTGTGTGCGAATGGACAAATGGTGGTGTAGAAGTGTACTTACTGTGTATTTACATGTCTGTCTGAGCTCTGTCAATTAGCTTGTAAAAGATCCTCTTGGCCCTGCTGTTCGTTTTCTTCCTAACTCTGTAATACCATTTTCTGTTCTGTACAGAGAAGAGGACACGTTCCTGTGCAACATGCTCTCGGTTGACCTGCTTTGGTAGGGGGGTTGGACTATAGATGATCTCCAGAGGCCCCTTCCAACCCCATATCATTCTGTGTGATTCTGTGATCTCCATCCTTGGGGATATTCAGAAGCTGCCTGGTGGTGGTCCTGGACAGCCTGTTGTAGGTGACCCTGTCTGAGCAAGGGTTTTGAGCAAGGTGACCTCTGGAGGTCCCTTCCAACCCCAACCGTTCTGTGACAAGCTGCTGTCTGCGACATGAGAGGATGACTGTGAGCAGGACTGCTTTAACCTGGGTGATTCCAATAACTGTCTGAGAGAATATTCTGTCCTCCCACTAAATTGTGTGGGAGCAAAACATCCCCCAAGCCGCAGTGCTGAGCTGCTTCCTCTCACCTGCCTGAGGCAGCTGAGCACTGAGCTCATTCTGAAAAGTCTGTTCTTTTTCTCAAGTGCTGGGAATTCTCTGTGTATATTTTTTTTCTTTCCCTTATTCACCTACACTTGCTGTCCCGTCACGAACCTTTATGTCTTCAGGAAGATGGAGAAACGAGGAAGCAAGTCCTATATGCCAGCAAGTGAGAGAGGCATGAGGTCTTTTGCAAGGAGGTGCGAAGCCTGCACTAGGAAACAAACACCAGGGTAACAAATGGCTGATGATGCTTGCAGGTGGAAGAAATTATTTCTTTTCAAAACTTTTTTATCTTTTTTTTTTTTCCTGTCTAATCTCTTTGAGCCTCTATTTCCCAAAAATGAAGGGTAACTTGAGATCTATGAATGTAAGAAAAGTGAGCAGAGCAATAGGTGAATTCAGAAGCTGTTCAAGCTGTACTTGATTTTATGCTGCGCTTCTAGAGATTACAGCAGCGATGGGATTCTCACTGGGATTGGATTGGGGAGAGGGTTCCTGACTGTACTCCATGGCATGATCGTACAGTTAGTTTCAGACTGACTTGAAATGCAATCTTTTGACAATTTTTTTACAAGATCAGCATCTATGATTGTGATGCTTAAGTTAACATCGGTGGCATCTGTGTGGAGACAAGTCCAGGATCTCTTTGTTTTGCAGCCACTACTGGATTCTCTGTGTGCAAAGTTGTGACTGTCCTCTCTCATCACAGTTCTGGCTGCTGGTGGGATCCTTTGCTATGAGTGAAGCATCTTCTTGCCCTCATGGCTGAACTGAATTGTTCCCACTTTGCTTAATTCCCAACCAACACCAAAGTTGATTTGACTTGTGAAACTGTTTGGAGCAGAAGTAGTCACGCAACTGCCAGTTATAGGAGATTGGAGAGGGGGTTACCAGAATACATGTGCGATATGTGTCTCTGCTTACTAAGCCTGCTCTGGAAAAGGAGGTAAATGATTAGTCCTAAGAAGCAACAGTAGCTGCTGGGCTGTGCACAGCTGTTGCAGAGCTGCCATGCCTCCCTCTTGATGCTGTGAGTTTGCCGTGTCCGAAGGACATCCCTCTCCTGTTGGTGCTTCCCTGATTGACTGGTTCTTCATGGATGTTCTGCTCTCTCCATCTGTCACTGCTAAAATACAAAGCCAGAGCTGAAGAAGCTGGACTCAGAGCAGAGGAACGTTTGTTGTTTTCTTGAGTGTACAAATGCCCTGGTGACTGGAGAGGGCCCCTGTGCTGACGGGCAGTGCTCTGAGGTGCTGCTGCCTGGACAAGGGGACAGGGGAGCACTGGCAGTTTCTAGCTGTATGGAACTCTTGTGCTGCCAGATCTTGGCTCTCCTCACTATGTAAATCTCCTTAATTTTTTGGCTAGAACTTTGTCAGCTTTGTATGTGTGGATTCCAAAGGACTCCGCATGCTAGATGTTGCAAAAGTAGAGAGCGTCAGAAGAGGACTGGCCAGTTCCTCGTTTCTTCATGTCTGTGATCTCAGACAATGCAGTTACTGTGATGTGAGACAGTGAATTAGTCATATTCCCTGCTCTGCACGTGCAGCGCTTTCCTACTGGACACAAGGCATCTGCAAACCTCATGAAAAATTGGTTAGAACTAGAACCTGTTCCTGGAACCAGATGCCAAATCTGTAGCCAGTGACTTTTTCTACCTTTCTTGCAGAGAAGATTTGAATTTTCAGTCTGGAAACATTTATTTCAGCTCTCAGTCCAGATCCATGTAGTCCCTGCTTTTCATCTTTCCTCGCACTGTGCTTCAGCTATTCTTTTTACTCAGTTTACTTAGTTTGTTTCTAAGTAAAAGATGAGATCAGCTTTGGTGCAGTTCCAGGGGCCAGCCTTCTATAAAATACATGAGAGCCAAAGAAGTTCACATTGAGAGAAAACAGATCATAAATCATGGAGTTGTAGAATGGTTAGAGTTGGAAGGAACCTTAAAGGTCATTGAGTTCCAACCCCCCTCAGTCCTTAGTCATGAGTTATGCCTTATGGCTTATTATGGGGTGGGGAGAGGGCGGAAATGTATATTTCCACAATTTCTTGAAAATGTGTGAACACTGCTCTGGATCCCTGTTTAATTTGGCTTGAGAAGTAAGGAATAAATGCAGGTTCCTTGCACAACTGCTGTGACTGAAGATGTGAGTCAAATTTTGCCCTCAGTATTGTAGGTATATCTCCCACAGGCTTCAGCTGTACCTGTGTAACAGTGGGGTAGGATTGTTTTACGTTTCAGGGGGGCTGAAATGTAGTCTGAGTAAAAGGTAATCAATTCTCCTTGAAAGATGAAACCAAACCATTTTTGATACTGACCTTTGTTAGTCCTGCTTCAGTGATGGCTGCTGTTGAGTGACTCCTGAATAGAAATAGTTATTCAATGATTTATTTTTGTTACCATTCTTTTATCTTTACAGATTAACTAATTGTGCTAATTTAACATTCTGTGTAGTTTTCCTTCCCATCAAACTGACTTAACTCTTCATGTTTATTTCAGAGACACTGTTCTTATCCAGGTGATACTTTACAAATGTTTAGTGTCCTAATTTAAGATTATTTTAATTCAGAAAAGTGCACATGAAAGGCAGCAAATAAGTTTTCTTGGAAACGAGCTCCACATTCCAAAGGGCAGGTTAATTCCAAGTAGTAACTCCTGTGGTATTGCTCCAAGGGATGCTTACACAATACCAGTGTTATCAGCATGGATTTGCAAATTCTGTGTCATGTGTTCTATTACCTGTTTCAATACATTAGTAAATTGCTTGTGTTAAAAAGCCCCGAGAACAATTTGGCAGGTTGGTTTCTCCGTACATTAAATAATTACAAATATACCTTTAAGGCAAGCAAGATAATGATAAGAAAGGCTGCCTTTCAAAAATACACAGTAGAGGGAATGAGACAGATAGTATGAACAGATTTGCCATTCATTTTTAAGTATCACAGGATGCGGTTGTTCTGATCACATTTTCTTCTTGACAGGGAACTTTCCAGCCTTTACAATCACCGACATAGCCCATAGAAAACAGAAAAAAAGGTGTGCATCTGATAGGCATTTAGTGACAGAGATTAGCTATTTTTGATACTATCCATGTGTGTTGGCTCCACATCAATAAAAGGACTGACACAACTGCACGCCTCCTGAAAATGCCATACCGGTGTCATAGGACGTCACATTGCTGCGCCAAGGGCTGTCAGCTGTGTGATATGGTTCGGCTGTTCTTTGATTTTCCTTTTTAGCCCAGATGTTTGTGCCAGCACTCAGACTGCAGCCGTATGAGCACCAGAGCATGCTGAAATAAAAATTTTATGTGACTGGATTCCTTTTCATTTAGTGCTTGATAGTGAGTCACCGATAGTGCAGTGCAACATGAAAACCTGGTTGTGCTCTGTCAGGCTGGGTCTTACAATAACCTTCTTCACTCAGAGAGAACTGTTGAATTAGGTATTTATTCTTCATTGACTAGGTCAGGAAAATGGTGTATTTATCACATGGATTCTTTCACTGTCACTGCTCTAAGTTTGCAAAGAAGGGGACAGGGGATTAGGTTTGTTAATAAATGTACATGTTGTAAATAAGACCCAATTATTTTTGTTTCACTTTGGAATTTAGCTGAGAGGCATCTTCCTCCATCCACCTAGCAGCTAATCCCATTGCGCAAAGTGTGCTAAATCTATTTTTCAAAAGCAGATTCTTTTTAATTGTTTTATTAAAAACATGACTGAAGCATTGGGCACACAGAACAACTACTGCCAAGCAGGAGTAGTTTTAGACAATTCATTAATGGCAAAGAAGGTACAATCTGAACAGAAATTCTATTCAGAAGTGAGCAGTGTGTTCCATTGTTTATGCTCTGCTAATAATTGAGAAGCACACTGCAAAAGATAAGTGGTTAAATTTGAGACCAAGGTTTGATACAAAGCCGGTGAAACCAAGGGAGTCTTTTGAAATATTTCAGCAGACTTTGTATTCAAAGTGAAAGGAATGTGAGGAGAATACCCTGCTCTGCCCGTTGGATGAGCTGAGTTTTACCCTTGTGGGCTGTGTTCGTCCACCCAAACAGGCTGAAGGAATCCAGCCGGGGTCACGGGGACCCCTCGTAGGGAGAGTTCCTGAATGAGACTGAGAGAGCAAAAAAAATCAACCCAAGCAACATCATGTTGCAGTGTTTGTCTCCTTTCTCCCAATTTTGTCTGAGGAGTGAAAAACAATTCCGGGTTTAATATGCTGTGCTGTTTAGGAAAGGGATGGTGTTAGCAACAGCAACTACTTCCACATTATCTATACAAGGCAGGTCTAAGTCTTGCTGTAGATTTCTCGTCAGTGGTTTGAATGGTGGGGCTTATCTCTACTGCTTCCTGGTTTGCTGGTGTTAAAGAAAATATATAGTCAAATGCAAAAAAAAAATAGTCCCTTTAATAATGTACTGAACTAATTTTGGGGCTGGGAAAACACCAATGTATGAGAGTCATTAACATCACACAAATACGGCCCCAGAGGTCGTTAGGTCTGTACAGGAGCTTGATCCATTTGGGACCAGGCTTCTGTGTGTATGAAAAACAAGGTCATATTAAATTAGAAAGAAAAACTCCCTCTTGTTAGAGTGATGGTGGAAGAAAGTGTACATGGCATAACCTACAGACTCATTGCAGATGGCAGAGAGCCCTCTGCTCCCTGCTGCCATGTGCGTGGATGAGTTACCAACTGACCGTGTGCGTTCTGAGGGAGCTGACCCAGATGTTCCTATTAAGTAACGCGACTGAACTAAATAAGTGGGACCTAACAAATCAAAAAAGTAAATGGGGTTTAACACTGGTGAAGCAGTCTAGCTTTCTCTGAGCATCAGAACACCGGAGTTAAACTGAAATATGTTCAGAAAGTGTTTGAAACCAAACAGCTGGTTTATTTACAAACTCTGAAACACAGGAAAACTAACACAGGCTAAAATGAAATAGCAGGTTCATTTTCACAGAATTACAGAATGATATGGGGTTGGAAGGGACCGCTGGAGATCATCCCTTCCAACCCCCTGCCAAAGCAGAACCACCCGGAGCAGGTCCCACAGGAACGTGTCCAGGTGGGG
>VXAK01012869.1:61673-100045 GCA_013399435.1 Arenaria interpres
CCTCAGTCTTCTCTTCTCCAGACTAAAAAGACCCAAGTCCCTCAGCCTTTCCTTGTAAGAGAGATGCTCCAGGCCCCTCATCATCTTTGTGGCCCTCTGCTGTCCTCTCTCCAGCAGTTCCCTGTCCTCCTTGAACTGGGGAGCCCAGAACTGGACCCAGTGCTCCAGATGGGGCCTCCCCAGGGCCGAGCAGAGGGGCAGGATGACCTCCCTCCACCTGCTGGTCACGCTCTTCTTGATAGACCCCAGGATGCCATTGGCCTTTTTGGCCACAAGGGCACATTGCTGGCTCATGGGCATCCTGTTGTCCACCAGGACTCCCAGGTCTTTTCCTTCAGAGCTGCTCTCCAGCAGGTCACCCCCAGCCTGTACTGGTGCAGGGGGTTATTCCTCCCCAGGTGCAGGACCCTACACTTGCCCTCGTAACTTTGTAATTTTGGTAACTTCAAGCCATTCCAGGCGAAAGGTGGCATTACAGATTTTCTGTAACCGTTTGCGAGTCACTGAACATGCCATGCATCCGTCCCGAACATGTCAGTACATTGTCAGTCTGCTGCTCGGAGATCTTACATGGGTTCTGTCTCTATTGTGCATATCATTATTGTTAAGCGTTGTTATTCTTACTAAAGTGACCTTGAGGAAAATGACAGTTTCAGAAATGACTAAATATAGTGTCAGAAAGTTGAGAGAAAATGGGGTAATTACAGAGAAGCAAGTTCAAGGTGATTTGCATAGATCAAAGCCTATAATGTATGCGAAGTGGGCTCGTGACATTCAGTGCATACTACATGAGGGGGAAAGTTGAGACTAAAATCTTTGTAATACCTGTAATCTTTTCCACATAATACAAGCACAAAGAAATGTTTGGGAGAAGATCAATGGTCTTTTCTAACAGTTCTCTAGCAGCCTGACACCTTTTTAGGGAGTCAGCTCAGGGTAGTGGTATGGAATTATATTCTAACATTATATCTTACTTTCAGGTGGTACTTAAAAATAAACCAAATTTCCATTATTCAGAGTGAAATCAGTTAGTAGTCAGAAGAGTTCAAAGGCTGGTCTGTGGGTAGTCATGAAGGAAGCTTGGTCAGGTCTGCACACTACAGCTTAGAAGTAATGATACCAATAGTGGAAGCTGGTGTGTGCTTGATCCTCAAAGAGAAATAATGGTGCAGGTGAAAATGGCTTGGAGAAGAAATCCTGCTTAGAAGTGGAGAAAAGTTAAAAATTCAATACAAACCTCTCTTCCCATTCAGTGCTATGGTTCATGCTGGCATTTAATACATAAGTTGCCAGGTGTGGCCCTAAAGGCCGAAAAATGGGGCAGTTGCAAAAGTGAGAGGTCGAGAAATGTTTTCATTTACAAAATGAGGGTTTGTTTCCGTTCTTAGTGCAAATGGAGTCCATTAGATTCAGTTGCACCCTGTGTATTTCTGTCACACACCCAGGAAATCTCATTAATTTCAATGCCAGTGTGGTTGTCTGAGTGTTCTTTGTCTACATAGTTAGCTCCTTTTCTTTCCCCTTTTAATAGCTGTTATTTTTAAAGTCCGTTACATCATATTTTGGATAGAAGCCAGATATACATGCCCTGAAGGTAGAAGTGAACTGGCTTGCTCTCTTACTGATTCATCCATATCTTAGTTCTGTTTAGTTTGGTTTATATTTTAGTTTTTCATTAGGAAATTTACAAATAAACACTCTTCAGTGGTGATCAGCAAAGATTGAAACGGTCCATTATGGGCGATACATTTTCATGCTGGCCTGTTTCAACTACTAATTGTGTACACTTGACTAAAATGTTAAAAGAGATGTGTATATTTGCAGCTTGGGTGCACGGCGACCCCAGGAAAGTGATTTATCCAACTGACAGCTATGGGCAGTTCTGTGGTCAGAAAGACACCGTCAATGAGTGAGTACTAAATCCGTTCACAGACCTTTATTACTCGCGCACTGTGAATAAGATGTGGGGTTTCAAATCTCTTTGTCTGCTTGGGGTTCCTGTGGGAAGTTAAATAGACGGCGACACTCTTAGTGTGTCCACTCTATATAAAGGTCAAAAATAGATCAGTTGCTCAGTGCAAATCTAGACCCAAGTTATTACTATAATGCAGTTGTTTTTATAATTCAGAGAGTATTTTTGGTAAGGTCTCAATATAACTTAAAGATTGCATCACTAATTGCATAGAAAGTGACTGCCAAAGTTTGGATAGTTAATAGTCCATTGAGTGATTCTTCTGTCCACTTTGGGATAAGAGTAGTCCTAAAGCACTGAAGTCTGGCTCTCAATTTTTCTCAACATGCGCCAAATAACAGAAAAGACCATAAGGAAAAACTTGGGCTTTTTCTGGTGTTATATCCAGTGCCAGTAGAGAGGAGGCTGAGCGGTCTGGGAGACAGGCAGATGTAACCATGCCTTCCTTGGGGATATCAGCCACACATCTCTATTTACTTGTCTCAGTTTGCCAGACTTTTAAAATTTTGACTTGTGAGAGTTAAATTAATTAGTTGATACCAGCAGAGTACTTCTGTGTGAAAAGTGCTCAGGAAAGAAAGATGTTGCATCAATGTTTTCTCTGCAAATCTAAGTGTTTTATGACACAGAATTAAAAAAGTAGTTTTGGTTTTTCCCTCATTTTCTCCCCTCTAAAAAGTAAGCATTAGGGACCCTTTATGCCCTTGTTACTGTCAAGAAGCTGGATGCTCTGCAGGAAGTAAAACAGAAGGTAGTGTTTATTAACAGCTCTTTGCTGCTTCTTTCTTCTCCTGTTTAGTTTTCTGGGAAAAAACCTGAGGAAACCCCTGCACCAAGGGCAGTTCAGAATGGGAGGAGCAGGAGACAGGGAGTGGAGCAGAGACAGAACCGGGGCTTTGTATCCTCTCGAGGCTTTTCACAGAGGAAACAGACTGGATAGTGCAAGAAAATCTGTTCTGCCCTCCCAGCTAAGATTCCTCACAGCAGTTGTGGGAGAGTCCAACTTCCCAAAGATGAAAAATTAGGAGAAAACATTGTAGCATTGTGCGTGTTCCCCTCACTGCACCCCTCCTTCCTCACCCCCCGGTTTGTCCTGGGTCCCCTCTATGGTCTGTAGGAAGCGGTGGGAGTATCAGACATCACGCACTGTGTGGTGTGTAGCCAGGTGCTTCTCTCTGATCCTCGTCATCCACTCCCATTCCCGCTTTCTCTTTGTTACTCAAGTCTTCCCTGTAGTTATTTCTTGCAGTGTGGTTTCCAGTTTGTTTTCATGAATGTCCCTCCATATATATGATTGCTGAAAAATAATACAGCTACTGAGGCTGCTACATTGAGGAGTTTCTTATAAAAATATAAGCCAAAAGACACATAATACAACTTACTGGAGAAGCAAGAGCATTTCTGGCAGTAGGTCAGGAGGCCCCTCTAGTCCCTAGGAGTGGAGGTGTGGGATGTGCTTGTTGGGCCTTCACTGATACCATTGTCAGATGTTTCAGACGCCCTGAAAGTAGGCGGTGGAAAAGGCCAGCCCAGGACTGCGGTTTTCCAAAGTCCTCAGCAGCTTAGCCTGAGACTTGTTCCTTGGAAAGTGATCACAGCCTCCATGTTTTGAATCCTGTGCTTGGCACAAGCATTCCCAGCAATCTCACTGAGGGGCAGAAAAGAGAAGCTAAAACCCAAGCCAGCACTCACAGCTCATGCAAACCAATGAATTCCATGCAGTCAAATTAATTCTACCTTGAGTTGTCACAAGAGTCTCAGGCCTCTTTGTGACTCCCTGTAATCTCTAAACTTGTTTTGCCTTCTACAGACCACATTGTCATCACAGAATATAACACAATTTCATTATAGAGAATACAGAGCTAGTTCTTGGTGGCTGTTTTCTTGTGTTATGTATATGTTTAAACTTTATTTTCTGCTGTCAGTTTCAGCAAGTGGGCTAAGACACAAGAAAAAAAAAATTCATTATTGTCCTTGAGCAGCTCACAGATTATAAATACTGTCAAGAAACTACTGAACAATGACATTTCAGTCCAAAATTTTATTCTATTGATTTGAAGAAATAACAACTGATGATAATGAATTGTATTTGCCAGGATGCATGTTTTGTTAAACAGTGCACAGGAGAACATACCTCAGTGAAAACAATTTAACCTTGTAGAATGTCAGGCAGCTGAGCTAATCCCAGTTTCAAAGGGAGCTTGGGTGTGCTGTGATGCTATATCGTGGCTTTGAAGGCACAGGCATATTCAGCAGTAGGTGAGACCGCGTGCTGGTGGAAGGTGAGAGGATGTGTTCTGGACTGGAGGAGACAGTGGGGAGATGTGGGAGCAGGACTGGTGCCAAGTCAGCAGATGGCAGAGGGACAGCTTGGTTTGCCCAGGCACATGTCATTGTTAATGCCGTCCTTCTCCCTCTGTGCTCATCGCCATGGTGGGTCAGACACCAGGTGCTGTCTTCTCTTGCACATCACGGGCCATAGAGGGACAAGTGCACCGTTATTTCTTGTGGGGACACTGTCTGTCCTGGCATGGCTAGCTGGCTTCGAAGTCTCCTGTAAAAAGGGCAGGACTACTGCCACACCATCTTCTTTAGAGCTGTCTGACAATCTTCTGACATAGCAAAGATTAATGGCATATTATTCTGTCTTCAAAACCCAGATGTTTTAATACAAAGATCTTGGGGTAATCAGTTTTCAACAAATCCAAACTGAGGTGAAAGCTACCTGAAGGTCCCAAGTTCCAGAAGCTGTCAGGTGTGTGGATTCTGGGGTGCAGAGTCCTCACACTGTCCCTTCTTTACATAAAAGGGGTTTATCAGCGTTATTAGCAGATGCTGTTATCATTCGGCTTCCTGGAGTGCTGCCTTCACTTTCCAACCATGGAAAGCTTTTGGTTGATTTTGGTGCCACCTTCTGATCAACAGAAAATAGGCAGCTTTTGCAGTGCGGCATTTGCTGATGGTAATTTTGTGTGCTGTACATACACAGAATGTTCAGTGTAAGCAAAGGGGCCAATGTTTTTGCAGGATATTTTACAGACCTCACTTCATAGAGGCAGGACTACAGATTCCTGTAACAGCGCCTGGGGTTGTTTCAGCCTAAAACCTTGCTGTGGGAAAAACTTCTCAAATACTTCTGATTTCAGAGATGTCTTGGCACAGAATGTTCAGGGCTGCTTGGGTTTTTGGTTTTTTTTTGTCTTGTGTTTACACTATGACCGTTCACAGTAACAGAATTTAAATCTCAATGGATACTATAAATTTTTGAATGGTAGGATGTATATGCACCCATATTTATAACATTAATTATCTTATATTCACTTCCATAGGAACAAGACCATTTTGTTTTACTTCAACATTCTGAAATGTGCCAGCCCCGTAGTGTTAATAAACCTACAGTGCCCTACAACACAGGTGAGTGAAATACAGTGATGAAATATTTTCCCTGCCTCTTAGTCATGGTGCTTAAGAACTAGACGTAGATTTGTTTGGATTTTAAAATTGCTGTTCGTATCCCTCAAAATATAATATGTTTGTTTTATAGATAAAATGCATAGTGCATGGTCTCTGTAGCCTGTAATGGTCAGAAAAAATAAATAGAAATGCACGTGTTGTGTGTTTTTGATAAGAGTTGACAAAATATGGTCTGTTTAGTTGAATACAGCAATTTCTTACCTATGAATTCATCACAGACAGCTATCCAGTAGTAATCAGTGCATGCAGAAAATAATTTTGATTGACGTCTAGGGTTTTCCAAACTAGACACATTCAAGAAAATGTGTATATCCCCAGTGACACGAGTGTTTGGGCCCGGTGAGATCCTGTGGCACTTTCAAAATTGAAGATCTTGAAAGCCTGTTCTTGCCTTATGCCACAATTTGTACTCCCTCAGCTGTGCTGCAACTTCTCGAGAGATTGTGAAATAAACCCAGCCACTGAACTTGTATGGGTTAAAATTATCCTCCTCATCTTTTTTGCATGAGACCTGGTTTGTTGAACAATTTCTCAGCCAGTTATGTCAGTTCATTTTAGGAGGCAACAACTTATGGTGTGGGGCAGGTCAGAGGAATGAGGTGCAGGACTGCTGTCATCCAGCTTTGCTGCCAAAGTAATTGTGCTGTGTAATTAAGCTGCTGGTGACGGAGGATGTTCTCAGCCATATTGACAACATTCAGTGAAGTCCAGTATTAATTTGAATGAGGGTTGTTATACAGTAACCAATTTATTGATTACAAATGTGTCAGGACAAAATCTTAATTGTGTATTTATTTGATTGTCATTGTAAAATGTTTCCCATTCCAGCTTGCCCTTACTCCTGATCCCTGTCCTTGATAGATGTTTCTGGCCTGTCAGTTAGTGTGACTGTATGGACTATTTGACACAGCTGAAGAGGTGGAAATCTCTGACAAGGAAGAGCAAGAACCCCCTTAACACTGAACCGTTGGTGTCAGAATGGAAACTCTTTCTATCAGCAGCAGATTTGCTTCAGGAACCCCCATCTGTCCACACACAGACACCAGCACTGTCACCCTGCAGTCTTTAGACTCTGTTTTGGGAGGAATTCAGCCTGCTTAGAAATACTGAGGTCATTGTGTGGGATTTGGTGAAGGTGCTCATCATTCAAGTAAGGTGAAATACTTGTTGAAGGAGAGTTGGGGGAGCAGAACAGCTATTTTGTTTATTTTCAGACATATACCTCCAAAACTGAGAATGTTCTTGGATGCTGTTTGCTACTGCAGGTCATTAATTCTCTAGTCTTTTGTGAAAACCTTTGTTTGATAATTCCTCCTTTGAACTGCAGACATGGTCTTTCATTCCCGTCCTATTTGTGTGAAATAGCAGGAGAAAAAAACCCCAAGAACTGGCATGGGAAGAGCTTCGGTTCTTGAGTAAGATTGTGGAATTGCAAATTGTTATTAAAGTTCACTGCATCCATGGACAGCACATTTCACTGCCTGTTTCATAGATGGGAAACTGAGGTTATAGTGAAGTGTGTACTTGTTGGTCGCCTGCTGTCCCAGCAAGACAAAACTCTCCTTTCTCTATTCCCGGGGCTGTGGGTAGTCCATAGGGCTGGAGTACTCATCTAGAAAGTCCCTCTTGAAGCTTCTGCCCTGACCTTAGTTACCTTTGGGTGATTTACACCTGACCTGACTTGAACAATTTCTGTGGAGATGTATTTGCCTGAAGAGATTTTGTAGAAGGATGGGACAATTTTAGCTGGATGAGACTTTTTAAAATAGATTTCTCCTTATAAATGTAATAGAAATAAGGTATGTGTATCCTGTGACGGCAGCTACTGCACCACCTTGCTTGTGTGCACTGCTGGTGGTGGACGTAGAGAAGAACCCGACAGACTTTTTTCCTGGTGTTCAAAAAAATACACTTTTTTTTCAACAGACTGGAAGCTCTGCATATCTACCAGAATCCTTAGAACCTAAGAAGACACAGGGAGTGTCTTGTTATGCCAGATAAGAGGAGAGACTTTGAAAGTGTATTCATCAGAGATTTTTTTTTGAGTATTCATTAGGGAATCGAAAGGAAAACGTATGTCCCTTCTAAATTCTGCAGTGAACATTACTGAAGGCAATTCCATAAAACAATATGCCTTTATAGGTGGCCTTTTTCTTGCTTTTTAATTGCACTGACTTTCCTTATCCTTCTCTACCCTCAGTGTGTCTTTACTATTTTTTTGCTCTTCTTGCAGCTTTGTGTCTCAAAGTGCCCAGACAGGTTCGCAACCTACATTGATGTTCAGGCTTCCTACAGATATAAACCAGATCAGTGGAATTACTTCAGGCAGTTCTGCAAACCTGGTTTTAACAATCCTCGCAAGGTGTGTATGTATCAGGACTTTTTTTTTTTCAAGCAATATGTAATATGCATGATTTTACTGATCTACATCAAAGCTTTGAATTATTCTGATTTCACCATATAAGGGGTTGTCCCGTATATATGGTTTGACAGTGATTTAATCAGGGGTGAAAGTCTTGTATGCACACCAGCCCCCAGACTCTTTAAATTACTACTTTTTGCTTAAAAGAATATTTGCAGCTCCCCATGCAGTCGCAGTACGGTGGCAAGCCGTGTCCTTTAGTACTGAGGTGCTCCACAGCAGCACAGCAGAGTAACTCAAACCAGGTCTTAAGGCTCCTGAATTATCTATAGCTGCTTAGTAATTCAGCTAGGAAAATCAATCTATCCTTCATGTAGCTGATTTTACACTCAAATATGCAGTGTTATTTCTTCCATCTTTAAAACACTTTGCAATTCAGCTATTTCAATTCTGTTAAATTCTTACTCTTCCTTAAGGGAGAAGGTGAAAGGGAGCCTTCCCCTTCAAGGAACAGTTGTCCAGTCACTTCTGGCTTAGATACTGATCCTAATGAACAAGTCTTTTCTTTTTTGTCAGTGGAAAAGGAAAGAAGAATAGTCTTTGCCCAAATCTCAATGACAGTTTGGATTCTCACATCATGAATGTATCTTGCAGCTCCACCAGTCAAGTTCGGGCATGGAGGCTACAACTTCCAGTTTGGGGCATTTTCTCAGACTGGGTGAGAAACAAAAACCACACAGTTATTCTACGATGTATTCAGCATTCCTATTTTTCCCCTTTTTAGTCTGTTGCTCAAGTTCTACGTGATGAAGATTGTCCTTCGATGATCATTCCAAGCAGGCCTTGTGAGTGGTTCTACTTCTTACACACATCTTAGCAGATTATAAGCGTTCACATTAAAGCACAACTCCAGCCTGAAAAGTGTTTTGTGGTAAGGTCACTAGGAGCTGTCTGTTATCTGACAGTGATGTCCATTCAATTTTAGACAGTTTGAAAGTGTAAAGATTTGTTATTATTTTTTCTAACTGCCATCTGTGAATGTTCAGCATGTGATTGAGTCAAGCTGAGTTCTTTCTTGCTCTTGAATCATCACTGATAACAAAAGGTTTACAGCTGAAATTGTGCCTCCCAAAACATGGGAGCGAGCAGCCCCATTGGCGTCAAGGAGACGCTAGGACGGTAGGAGGATCCTGTGGCCAGCTGCTGACGTTCAGGTGATGCCTGAGCCCAGTTACAACCCAGCTGGCGTTCCAGTTGCAGCGCTGGCTATACAGGGCGTACAGAGGAATTTAGGGGCCAAAAAGTGTTTCTGTCACTATGGTCAGCAGGTATTTCAGAGCAGATAACCACAGGTCTCAGAGCTGATCTCAGCTGCAGAAGTGTAATGTCAAGAGTGTCTGTCACTTACCCAGAAGCTCATGCAAATCAGAAATTGCCGTTTAGTTTTCCATGCTTTGAGATAGACATCATGTAAACCAGGGACGGGTTATCAAAAAAGAGAAAATATGGATTAAATTTTAAAAAAAAATATTAAGAATTTGTATGAAAAACTGATGTACTGACCCAAAAGACAGAAAATAACTTACAAAGAAGCTATTATCTTCTTTTACAATGCAACAAGGGGCAAAGATTACAGAGGGAGGGAAAGACCTGTTACTTGGTTATTTCCTCAGAATAATTGGTGGGACAGGTGTTCTAGAGTGAATATTGAACCCTGGCATCAGTAGTTGTTGGAACTTGGTAAGGAAAGCACAGAATTGTTATGTAAAGTTAAAGTACAGTGGTGTCAGAGGACTGACGTGCTCTTCCTTTTGGCATGAAAAATGGGACCGTTTGCAGCAAAGAGCAGGGCAGCAGAAATGAGTATGTAAATAGCTCTCCTTTTTTCTCTCTTTTATAATCTCCTCCTCCATCTGTCTAACCAATAGTTTCTGTCCTTTTTCCATTGCTTCCTCTCCAAGAAAATCTGGTGATAGTGGCTGATGCTGCAGCTCATCTGGCATATGAGGAACTGGCACCCGCTGTTGTGTCTTGTTTTGGGTGCTAATACCATTCATGACCAGTCATGTTGAGTCTGTCCCTGGGGGTGGGTTTGATTATTAGCATGAAACGGCATATTTGAGAAGCTGCAGTTTTTTGTAAACTGCCCAGGTACTGACAGAGAGTAAGTTCGGCATTTATTACAAATTCTTAAACAGATGCTGCTGTTGTTATTCGGTAGCACCTAGAATCTCCAGGTGAAGGCTATGATCCCGCCATCCCTGAGCTCAGACACAAAACCCCAGAGCATAAAAATCATGATCTTGAATATAAAGGCTCTTCCAAGACTTGTCAAATTCAACATATCATTAGATAAACAGGTGAAAAACAATTGACTGTCAATGTGAAGTGATTTAAATCATGTTACAAAAGACAAGTGATGAAAGTGGAGCTTGACATGAAATGTAACATGCATGTTTTGTTTTGATATTTTGAATAGTTCTTAAGAGATGCTTCCCAGACTTCTCCACAAAGAATGGTGTGCTAACTGTGGCAAATCAGACTACGTTCAGAGATGGAAGAGGGAAAACAAGAAATGTAACTGATCTCAGGGAAGCTGCAAAGTATGTTTTACCCTTCTTCAGTGCTCATTTGTTGGATTCTGAGATTATGAAATAATTTAGGAACTGAAAAAATAATCAGAATCTATTGTAGAAAATGGCTGAGGGCATGCAGGCAGGACTTGCTGGTAAATGGTCTCTCTGTCCTTGGGCGTTTGCAAAGTTCCAGTAAGGAAAAACCATCACCGTGGTATGCAGAAATGAGCAAGGAGCCAGAAGTTTTAGTCTGATTGTCTCAGAATGAGTATCAGTTTTTAAAGCATTCTTGTTGTTTTTCCTTGCAAAAAGTTAGTATTGAAGAAAGGTAAAGGAGGTTCAAAATGAAATGCTTGTGCTGCAGGACTCAGGCGAGCCAGCAATGGCCTCAGCTGTTCCTTCCTGTGATGGACTTTCCACTAACATGGAGTGTCCTAGCACCTGGGGCATCTTGCCTTGTCAGAGAGCTCCTGGTTTTAGTGCATATCTAAAGGTCAAAAAGCCACGTACTGGGCTCTGGTGCATGACAGCACCTCCCTTGCAGATGGACAGCAAGCATCTCCAAGCCTGGTCATCAACCAGGATGAGAGAGAACTGCTGCAATAGCCTCACTTTTCCAGCTGCTGCCGGTCCTCAGCCTGTCTGGAGCACGGCGTGCCTTTTCTTACCTCCCAATCCAGGGCTACCACATTCCAGTATTTTACCACACTGATGACACCTGCATCTTATCAGGTTCCTTTCTTCTGGTATCTGCAGCTACGTTGTCTGTTCTTTGATAAGAAGATCCTTCATTTCTTCTTGGGAAAATATTAACATGGGCAAGCACTTTGCAGGACAGGAAAACAGTTCTGTAAAGCCAACCTTTTGCTTCACTGAGCTGTTTTCTCCTTCTGTTATTAGCAATTCTAAAGTCACAACTGTTTGGCTCTTGGTACATTGCAGATCTTAATAGTATACACCTTTCTTGTGACATAAAAAGCAATTATATCTGTCGATAGTTAGTACTCATAAAGCTTTCTTAAAAAGCTTTTGCAGGAGCTATGTAGACATTTGTACACAGGTTTTTTCTTTGGCGTAGCTGTGATTGATGTTGGCTTGGTTACAGAACTGGGGCTGTAGGATGGTAATATACTCATATCACTAGCAAAGATATTTCAAATTCTTTCACTGAGCCTATTGTTGTTTAAATAATTCTGCTTTTCTACTCAAAGCAACCTTTTCTTTGGTTTGTCTTTTCACAGTGGCATCAATAGTGTCCTGGATGCAAGATCAGTTGGAGTGAAAATTTTTGAAGACTATGCCATTTCTTGGTATTGGATTTTAATGTAAGATTTTCATGGATATTTTAATTTTTTCCAAATTCACTTTGGAGTGTGCAGGGAATTAAGAAATAGGTCTTGTATTTGTACCAATCCTACTTTTAAACTCAAGGAGCAAATGTAATTTCCTTTCCTCACATGATAGTCATGTTTTTATGGTTCTGTATTTCCTCTGACAGGACAAGAGGAAATGGGCACAAACTTGAGTATAAGAAGTTCCACCTAAACATGAGGAGGAACTTCTTTACTGTGAGAGTGGTAGAGCACTGGAACAGGCTGCCCAGGGAGGTGGTGGAGTCTCCTTCTCTGGAGACATTCAAAAACCGCCTGGACAAGATCCTGTGCAACCTGCTCTAGGTAGACCCACTCCGGTGGCGGGGTTGGACTTGATGATCTCCAGAGGTCCCTTCCAACCCCATATGATTCTCTGTAGGTGAGGTGAGGATAGCACAGCATACATGCAGGGAGTGTCAGTTGTTCTGGAGTAGCTTTTTAACGTCCTACCATGCAGAAAAACAGGAGATGCTGTCTTCTGTTGCAGGACCCATCTGTCTGGTAATTCCAAAACTGAAAAATCTTAGTTAAGAGACTTTCAAACCAAGTGCAGTTGCTAAGTGTCATTAGTATATATATATAAAACTCATAATATCTAAATTTGTACTAGCAATATATAGCTAAATCCATTATAATATATAAATCCAATATAAGCCTATAAATCCAATGCAGCAGGCAAAGCAACATCAAGAGCAAAAAGTATTGAACAATATTAACATTATCTTGCAATTGATACTCACTAATCACCAATTAGTAAAAATGCAGCACTGTAGCAAAAAAGTAGATATTTTGCTGAAGCAAACATGTAAGTATATGTGCATTCTTAGCCCATTAATATTGTTTTTGGTGGACTGGGGTGTTGATCAATTTAAACAGGAGCAGAAGTCTTTGCCAGGTGACAGCCTGTAACATGCACATATTAAGCATACATTATTCAAGTCTGAATGCAAATCCACATCAATAAATACATAAAATTTAGGTTATAAACTTAATATGGAGAATTAATCAGTTCAGAAACATAAGCTGTCAGCTTTTTAGGGTGTTCAGTCACTGGTGGGAGGGCAGCTTTCTTACAGTCTGATACTGTGCTCACAATAGCCAGTGGCAAGAAACTCACCAGTATTCACCAACCTCAGTTCTCTGTAGATCTCCTTCTGAAATCAGGCTTATGGTGCAGATTCTTTCAAATCACTGAACAGATAGGCTGGAGAGAGAATTGACCGTTTTTTGAACAGAAATTCTGAATACTGAAGCCAGTTTCCACATTTCAGATACGAGATTTTTATAAGGAATTATTGCCACTTTTAAAGCAGTTGGACAGAATTTTCTTCAGATTTTTCAACAAATGATAGCATACCTCAAATGATTCCTGGACAAACATATTTAAGTGCTAGAGACTGGGTGATGATGATGAAGGCCCGATAGTGAGAGGAAGATGGATTAAAAATGAAATATGGGGTTGGTCTAATCTTTTTAGTACGCCCCCAGAGAACTGCTGCTTTCAAGCCTCGGTTGAAGGGACCCAGTCTGTTGAGGACAGTTGTTATAAGGTACTCAGTTTTGGTGTTACTAGGACTAGGATAACTTTAGATAAAGGCAACTGATTGGTAACTAACATGTTAGCATGTTAGAGTGATAAGCTCCAAAACTACAACTTCTTTTTGAGGAATACATTCTGAATTTCAAACAAGCCATTCAGAAAAGGAAAATACATCATACTAGGAAACCTTTAAAGGGCTAAAACTTAAGACCAGCTTACAAAGGTTTAACTAAATAAGCTGATGTTCTTTTTCTTGTCCCTCTGCCCACCTGGCTTAGTTTGCCGAAAGCATCTGGTTTCGGTTGTTCATGGTCAGGCTGACCCATTTTTTATCTTTGGTAACTGGCTAAATAAGATGGGAATGTTCAGAACAGAAGTTACTGAATACAGGCAAGAAGAGGTTTTAAATTTTTTTGAGCCTGTACTAATACAAAATTCTGAGAAATTAAATGTTCTGTGAAGCGTCTGAGCTGGATGTTTGTTGGATGGGTTTATTATTCACATTACTTTATTCACATTGCTTTAGAAAGCCTCGCTGAGTGCAAAGGCCTTTTGCAGTCATTTTTTCCTTTCTGACTTGCTTGCTGAGAGTGAAGTGAAAACACTGATAACCAGAGACTGGATAAAGAGGAGACACTCTGTGCATGTCTTTACTAGGGACCCCATTGAGAGCTCTCAACAGTTCCTTTTTTTGCATCACAGTGCCCTGATCAGTTCCTCGTCTGATGGGTAGAAAGAGTCACTGGTTTTCCTCCTAAATTTTATTCCTTCTTCCTAGGAAAGATCCTAGAATGTTACTTTACTAACATTGTTTCTTTGCAAGTAGGGATTTTTGATGGAGGACACAGAACAGCAGCCTCCCCGCATACAGGTGTTCTTCCAGTTTAACTTTCTGGCCTGCAGACTGGACCATGGGCTGGAAGAGGCAGTGAGTTGTTTGGCTGCTGCAAATGATCACGAAGGCATTGTACGGGTCCCCTTGAACCTGAGAACCCAGTGTATGCAACCGCTTCTGCCCCTGCACTGCGAGATCATCACATATAAGCTGTTTGTTTGTAAGAGCAGATAATAGCCATGAGGATCTATTTCATGGGGAGGATTCTGAACTACATTTTTACAAATGACTCTCTTATGTGAGATGAAGTGACCCTCATTTGGAGTAACAGGCATGCGAGAAAGTGAAGATTTTCACACTTATTTTCCCTGTGTTTCTGTTTCTTATCTTTCTAGTGGGCTGTTCATTGCAATGATTGTGAGTCTGCTCTTCCTTGTGTTATTGAGGTTCACGGCTGGGGTTCTCTTCTGGATTTTCATCTTTGGTGTGATTGGAATTATAGGTTACGGTAGGTGTAATCTTCCAGCCTCTGGGGCTGTTTTTCCTTATTGCTTAAGTTTGGGCAAGGAAAATCAGTAATTACATCAATTAAATGGTACAGTTGGGGGAATTAATACCTAGTTTTAGACACAGTTAAGTGAGAAGGGCATAAATGGCAGCAAAATTTAGTAAGAATCCATCTGTGCTGATACTTAGCCCCAGATGTAGTAAGCCGAATTACCTACCCGCAGTATACTTAGTCTGTATTCACTTGTACTGGTATTTCTTCTCTGTATATGTGATGTTAAAGTTGATTACTCTCACAGTAATGCATTTTTGGTTTTTGCTTACCTGACATGCTGGGGACAAAACTCTTGGCTTGTAAACGACTTTTTTAAAAAAAAACTTGCCTTGGCACTCTTCAGAAATGCTGGTGATTATTGTTTGTTTTTTAAAAGGCATCTGGCATTGTTACTGGGAGTATGATCATCTTAAAGGAATACCTGGATCTGACCTCACTGTTTACGATATTGGATTCCAGACAGACTTCAGAGTTTACCTGCAACTGAGGCAAACGTGGTTAGCGTTTAGTAAGTACCCGTTAAACTTGGTATCTGCTAATGCATACTCAGGAGAACCATCACTGTCTTGCTACAGTTTCTGCCTTGTTAAATCTCCTCTTCTACATATGTCGCTCAGAGAATTAAGCAGAATTCTCTTTGTATTGTGCAAAACCCCTACTTTTTTGCAAGGAGACTAGTATTTCTCTAAGGGGAGATAATGCAATCACACTAGTGATGAGAGTGAAAAATTATCGCGTTATTAGCATCCCACTTCCTGTCTGTTCGGGCTTCAGAGAGGGGAATTAGAAGGCAGTAACTAAGTTAGTCCTGATGAAGTTGTATAAGGAGGGGTATTTTTCTCTCACAATCTGTTTATTCTCCCTCTTTGAAGGCCCCAGAAACGAGAATAATGACTCCACATCTTTGTAGAACTGTTTACATTCAGGTCACTGAATTTTCTTTGAGGCTGATCTAAGACTGTGGAATGAACCGTTGCAAATTTCATCACCTTTATTTTCAAAAGTGCTTCATTGCCTTCTCCTACAAGGGTAGTGTATTTAAAACAAAATCAAATACTGTCAAATACTACTTGCGCTGCTGTTACTGCTGTATTAAAGGCACCCAGACAGGAGCTGATGATCAGTGGGACGTAACCAAAAACACTGCCTCTCCCTATTGGGAGCGAAATGAATAGAGCAGTAGTTTACTGCTTAAATCTCCTGTCTCTGCTTTGTGTCTTCATTTAACTCGATGTTGGATCATTGAGCTGAAGCATCTTCTACATACTGCTGAGGCAGAGCTTTTTAGTATGCTGTCCCTAGAGAGTATCAGGACTTTATTATGCATTTCCTTGTAACTCTCCAAGCTCTTCCCCTGCCTGATTCTTAGCAGGCCATGTATAGTTTGTCCAGAGGCCAGTGTCACTCTCAGATGAGTAAATCGTGGTACTCAGGAATTAAATTGTTTTTCCAAAGTCACACAGCAAAGGAGTCAAATATCCTTGAAGAAAACATAGGTCCTCTTAGTTCTAGTCTAGAATGCATCGTGTACTGACACTGGTTTCCTTTTTCACAAAGTTTGGGACAATCTACATTAACTTGACAGAGCTGAACTGATATGACACCAACTTTAAAGAAACCTGATTATGTATTCCTCCATGGGGAACCTTATCAAAAATAGGTGCTGAAGTGCACGTAACAAAACTTTGTCTGTGGCTCTGAGCACTACAGCAGTCACTTGCCACCTGCAGTTGTGATGGGTTGGGGTACTGGTAATACTTGGGATCTCAATTTAACATCATCTGTGACTGTCTAGGTGTGGATTCTGAGACTGCATCTAAGCTGTGGGACCAGAACCCAGTTCCCATGTCCCTTTGTAAACCTCCAGACAGGCCAAGGCTTAGGGATATTACCCCTTCTGTCTCCCTCCACAAAACCTCTTGGTTGCAGCCGGAGGAGACACGTCCTGCTGTGTGCAGCCTTCCACAGTGGCGGGCCTGGTTTAAATGCTGTCTGACCGTTTGGAGCACCTGGAATTAATGGATCTGCCTCAGAGTCAGAGGAGATGTGCTTCAGGCATTAAAGGCTGTCTTCTCTAGATGGAATCCAGAGAATATTTTTGCTTTCTACTGCAGAAGTAGATTTTGAACTGACACAAACAGAACTCAGACTGAAGCAGACTCTTTAAACCAGCTCTGGGTTATGATTCAAACACTGCTCATAAGTAAGGGAGAAGATGTTCTGGGACATGGTGCGCTCAGCTTTCTGAGCACCATGCTGAGATACAAGTTTGTATGATTCCAGCAGTGCAGCTGGAAAGTGAAAATAATTTGTCCAAACATGTCCTATCTTAGCCTGTTTTTTAACTCAAATGAGGTGAAAGGAGCTCATGCCAGGTTAATACTCAAACAAACCTATTGATTTAAGTACACCTAAATGTTAGAATAATATATTAATCAGAAAAATGCACTCTTCTTGAAAAAGTTGACTCTTCACCACCTTTTTATTTATTTTATTGTCTCTAAATACTACAGATTAGCAGTGTTAGGGTATAAACACGCAGAATGCTTGTTTATGCAAAGCAGAATTTGTTAAGGGTGAACTGTATCCAAGGCCAAATACTGCATTCACATTTGAGTAAATTACTGTGTTTGTCTGAGAATGGTATGCTCCATATTTCTTCTAAAATTATAAATGCTAATGTCATGGTCCTGTACATTCTGACTAACTCTGCATGTAGAACTTCCCTGCACTGCATTTTACAAATCTATGAAATGGGATTGAAGATTGGCAAGTGCAGTGAGAGAAAGAAAGAACTGCTTTAGTGGGGAATTTTATGCAGTTCATGAACAATGGTGTAAAATACAAGGAAAAGAAAACAATTTACAGAGGCAGCATATTGGTTTATTTCTTGATAAATCTAACTGGTTTTGTTGGTTTGTTTTCAGTGATACTACTTTGTATTGTTGAGGTCATAATTATACTGATGCTGATCTTCCTAAGGAATCGGATCCGGATTGCTATTGCACTGTTGAAGGAAGGTAGTAGGTATGTTTGTCTGATATGAATATATTTTGAATTTTATTATGTGATCTCTAGGGTACCTGCTTCTTGAGCTTCATCTTGCACTACCAAGGGCAGAAAGTTGGGGGTTGAGGTACAACACTGGATTTGTTGAGCCAAACAGGTAGTAAAAGGAGTGCCAGTTCTCTGCTGGTGAGGCTGTGCTTATAAGAGCTTCCTCTTTTGCAGTCAGACATTTCTTCTCTCTCAGCTCCCTGCCTGAAGAGCACGGTTAGTGGTACATGTACCCTCAGTGCAAGGAGGGGCATCGGCAGAAATGCCAAGTGTGGTGCACTGTCGCCAGGAGCCTGGGACTGGGAGCTGCCAGACTGGCTCTGCCATGGCCTCGTCTCAGGAGTGACATGCTAGTAGTAGAGGACTGGTGGTGTTTGGGCTGTGGCTTTTGTTGAGGAAAGACTGGATTCTTCTGGCTCCAATCAAACTTTTGTGTGGTCATGCATAAATCTGCAGAGAGAAAGGGAGACTTCCATGACTAGACATCGCGATGAGGCACAGTCCAAGAGACTTTCTTCAGCTCTGAGTAAAGAAGAAAGCAGAGCAGGATGTGAGAGTTGAAGGCCCAGGAGACCTCTTCATTTTGTGTTTGCTGAAATCTGCATAGACTTGTTCACAGTGTTTCCTGTTTTACACGGTGCTAAGAGTTCTTGTTTTAAAAAATGTGAATATAACAAAGGAGAAATGGACTTAAGACACCAGGCCCTTGGATTTTGTTGTGAATAGGCCAGGACCTCACCAGCCTTGGAAGTAGAGCTCTGTTAGAGCGTGTGGAGTTAGCTCTGACTTCATCTGTGTGCACGTGCTTGTAGTTTTCTGCCATCTCTGTTGACATTGTGGTTCTCAGGAATCAGGATTTGGGATTTTTGTAATGAATTAAGAAATATTTAAGTTCTGCGTTCAGCCAGGTACCTGTTTCCTGTGTTATGCTACTGTGCAATTACAGCATTGCAATTAATTTTGGCAGCACTAAATTATACTCTTTAATTCCTGTTCATTAAAATCCAGGAACACTTTTGACACTCTGCTACACTTCTGTTCACAGCCTTGACAGGTAGAAGGATTTCAGAAAGTTCATAAACTTCCTGCTGAGAAGTAATAACATTCTGTAGCTTTAGCAGCCTGGAAAGGACACTCCAGGCTGATGTTTTTACTGTCATGCATAATGCATGAGGTGAAACGCTATGTCATTACTGTAAACCTAACAGACCGTGCTCCGAATTCAGGAAGATGAAAGCTAAGCTGCTGATGACTGGATATCAAATTACATTTTTCAGTATCTTTTACTGCTCTTTCAAAAATATTACAATTATAAGGCTAATAATTGACTTGAAATCCATAGTTAACAGTTGTCGCTCAGTTTGTTGGAGTGTCTGTGGTCTTTGTGTTAACTAAGGCCCACCACTACCTGCTGAGTACTGCTCATATGTGATGGTCATTTCTCAGGCAGCATAAGGCTGTGTCCTCTTGTGTGGCTCTTTGTGGGCTTTTACTCGGACAGAGACTGATGTGTTGCTCTTCTCCTCTTGATTGTGCAGGACAGTTCCCTTGCATTCCCCCAGCATTTACTAGTTTAGCAGCAGGAAATGAGTAAATTTGTCTCCTTTTACGTTCTGGAAACTGCCTCCTATAAAACAAATAGCAGCAGAAGTGCAACAAGTCATAGGAGAAATACTATAAGAAATAAAAAGAGAAAAAAAGGCGTGAAATGAGCTTTACATGGTCACTGGAAATAAAACTTAGTGTAACAGGAAGGGGCAGAAGAGAGGAGTGTAAAGACAACCTGTAAGCTTCAGTGAACAGAACGCGGGCTCTCTGATTGCACCCCGAGGGATTCCTGGCCAGAGGAGCTCGCCCCTGCCACCGCTTCAGCCGGTTTCCTGGAGGGGCTGGGCCAGCTCACCATCCTGCAGAGCAGTCCCGGCACACTCAAGCTCCTGCTCACTAGTTTCATTCCAGCCACAGGAAGTGTTAGTAGAATGTCAGCCTCTAAAACATCAGCCTTGGCGTTAAAAGGAGCTCTCTAAGCTGTTGGCAGCGAAAGGGCATTATTCATTCTGCCTGCCAGCAGCAAAGGTGAGCACTGCTCCTTATGGCACGTGCAAGAGGAGTTAGTGCATCCTGGCACTCTGTTCCTGGAACGAATGGAATATCCCTGCCCCAGAATAGTTACTACCTAAAGCAGGAAAGGGGCTGGGAACAGTCCTCAAATACAAATTGGCAAGAGGTGATTTCAGGTGGGCAGGAGCTGAAGGAAGGGCTTAGGAGCTGAGCAGAATGGGATGAGGAAATAAAGGGTGATGTCTGCAGCAGTCAGCAAGATGTGATTGAAATCAGTTTGTGACCTGGAAAGAGCTGGATCTCTGAAGCAGTAATGGAGAAGGAGAAAGTAGAAGACATGCTTGAACATGGTGAATTGATAAAGTTGACTGTAGTGCTGCCAATAAAAGTGGAGTGGTAGAATGACAAAGTGAAGACGTGAAGACATTTGAGGAAAGAACCTACAGTATTCTGAGATCCCAGCACTAGATTGTGCTACCACTGTCAACAAGTAGCTCAAAGAGGATGATGCTAGAAGAGGACTGGTAAAAAGCTTGTTGCTGAAATTGCTGTAGCTTACTGATATATTTTGTTTCTTTCATAGGGCTATTGGCTATATAATGTCTACATTGTTCTACCCGATCGTCACCTTCATACTCATTGCCATTTGTATTTCCTACTGGGCTGTGACAGCTGTGTATCCTTCTGTCCCTGTGTGTCTCTGGGGGAACAGTCTTCTGTCTGTGAGAACAGATAATTCTCTGCTATTTCACCTTAATCAAACCAGCATTTAGAGGACTGTTGGGTCGCTCAGGACATGCCGCACTGAGGCATGCTTCCTCACTGCACGTCTGCATGGCGTGTACAAACCAGACAGTGCGTTTAATTTCTCTAAAAGAAACTGCCCTAAAATTCACACCAAGGCAGGGGGATCATACAAGGCCTTGAGTATTAAAGAAGGTTGACTTTAAGGGGTAAAAAGGGTACTCGGCAAAGAGTGAATATGGCCTTTAATGTACCACGTACTCTGTAGGCCTGGTGTGAATGGGGGTGGGTGGGCTCGCTCCAGGTGTGTTTAGTTCAGAAAATATAGAAAAGGCGTGAGAGAAAATACAGTGCCCTGAGTCCTCACTAAATGGCATAACAGCCACCACTCTCTCTCTGTTCCTGGAACAGCAAGGGTTTGGCAAGGGATGAAGAAGGGGAAAATCGCTTTTTGAAAACAAATTGTTCTTTCACATGCAAAGAGGGTCAGTAATTGCTGTTTAGGACAATGTTAATTTAACTTTATGCTCTGTGTCTACTTCCACCAAACTATGATCAGTCAAAGAATTACTGCACCATCTGCCTCGTCGAAGGTGGATGTGCAGGAGAGATTGAGTCTGCTTTCAAGGTTATTCCTTTTGCGCATTCTGATCAGGGGTTATTACAGCTCCGGAGTGGAGTTTGCCTCAGTTCTCTAAGTAACGAGAGTATTCAGTCTGGTCTGTCAACCCTTCATATACTCCTCTGCGTAGCAAGAGCAGTCTTCCTGCTATCTGCTCTTTAGAGCTGGTGGTTACGCCACTGCTCAAAGCCTACAGTTCTGTGATTCTTCCTTAAAATAATTCATCCAGTTTTCTGGCTACATCAGGAGAACCTGTGTATAAAGTAATGGCTAATCAAACACTGTGCAAGTATGCAAACCTGACTTGTGACCCAGAGGTAAGTGTAACTATTTACCTATAGTGACACTATACTAATTGCATTTTATTAATCACTATTAAATCAAATGCCAGTAGAAAATGTGCATATTTTAAGTAATGATTCCTTATGTTGAATCTGAAAATAGTACATAGAGTTCAGATAATACTTCTTTGTTCAAAGCAGTTTACAGACATAAACTATTTTTGCTGCTAAACTGTCTTGTGAGGTAGGTAAATAATAAGTGTTCTAAGTTACAGGGTGAGAAAAGAAGACATAGAAATACAGGTTTATTTGGAAAGGTATTCTTGAATTCATGAGGATTCTATTTCATGGTCCTCAAAAGGCGATGGAAGACTTTGAAAGCTGTGCCTCACATTTGCCCAAGAACCAGCTGTGTTTTGAAACAGAGGTTTACCTGAATATTTAGGTTCTTTTGGCACAGCAATGACCTTTAGGAAGCTCCAAAAATATTTGTCTTTTGTTTTGTTTTGTCTTCAGTCAAATGTTTTGACTTGACTCTAGGGTTAAATTTAAGTATTCTTTTTAAATTAGAAATACTTATCACATGTTATATCAGGGTTATTTTCAGGTGTTTAAATTTCGATGTACTGCCGTGGTTATGTATATCCCAAACAATTCCCCACCCTGCTGATGTCCGAACACTGAAAAAGAAAGGGATTAGAAACTGACTGGTTTTATTTCATAACCAAACTAAGAAAATACATGAACAATAGAAATAGGGAAAAGTAATTCAATGTAGAGACTACTCCTGTTTTAATACTCTGAGATAGGTAAGGGAAATTGTGACCACATCCACAGCTTGTATAAAATGGCATAGTTCAGTTGATTTCAATTCAATGGTGGTGATTTATCCAAACCGCAGATTTGGCTCTGGTTTTCAAGTAAATAATTATTTATATTTTTTTGTGATCAGATTGTCTTTAATGAAACTGAAACATTTATGTGTTTTAAAAGTAGACTGCTGAAATTCAGATTCCATTTATGTAGGTTTGAGGCATGTGGTGAATAACCCTGTTTGCTAACTGCATAAGTTACGCACCTGCATAAGACATTAATGTGAATCCTTAAGTAGTGAACAGGTTATGTAGCATTGGAGTGCAGCGTTGCATGAGCTAACGAAACATCAAGCAGAATTATGTTATTTGTATTAAGCTGCTAAACTTCAGAAACTGTGTATGCAGAATTCATTGCTTATCATTGTGTTGTTTATTTTTCTTTCTATACAGACTTTTAACAAAACCAATGTGACTAAATTGTGTCCAGGTGCTCAGTGTACTTTTGCTTTTTACGGAGGAGAAAGCCTGTACCATAAGTACATCTTCATCTTCCAGTTAGCCAACGCCTTTGTCTTTCTATGGCTGGTGAACTTTGCCATTGCGCTGGGTCAGTGTACCCTCGCCGGTGCCTTTGCCTCCTATTACTGGGCCTCCCGAAAACCAGCCGATATTCCACTGTGGCCGCTCTTCTCCTCTTTCGGACGAGCAATACGGTAAGACTGTGGAGCTGGATGGGAGCCTGGTCACCTATCCAGCAAATGCTCATTTTACATCTAGGGAAGCCAGACTGGCTAGGGAAGCCAGACTTCTCCTTCACCCCAGCTGTTGTTGCTGAGCAGGACACCATATGGTGTGGGACATCCCTTTGGCCAGTTGGGGTCAGCTCCTGGTGTCCCCCAGCCCATCGCTGGTGGGGTGAGGAGCAGAAAAGGCCTCAGTGCTGTGCAAGCACCGCTTGGCAGCAGCTAAAACAGCATTGTGTTACCAACACTGTTTTGGTCACAAATGCAGAACATAGACCCATACTGGCTACTACGAGGAAAACTAACTCTGTTCCATCAAAACCCAGTACAATCAGGAAAATGTTGGTGTTAGGGGGAGGCTGAATCCTGTAGCCTGATAACGGCAAGGCTGCTGTGGCTCCATGGCCCCAGGCCCAACTGGTTACAAGGCCGAGCAGGTATTCCCGGAGGTGTATGCACCCAAATACATGTATAGAGCACATACATACACAGCTGGCCACACATCGACAGAGACGCACACAGCACTCAGACCATCACCAGTGGCTTCATCCTGTCCTCTCTGGCGGATCAGGATGAAGATCCATTAGTATACGTAAATCCCACTAATGGACCTTCCTCCAGTTATAATTTTATTTATATATATAGACACAAACATGTGCATACACATATAATTGTACATACACACATATGCACAACATAACAGTCATTTATTTTGTTTTAGCTACCATACAGGTTCGCTGGCATTTGGAGCCTTAATTCTTGCAATTGTCCAGCTTATTAGAGTAATACTGGAGTACTTGGATCATAAACTGAAAGGTGAGATTTATGAATCTGCTCTAGGTTATTAAGACTTCCTTATTTTCCCAAGATGTTTCTTCAGCAATGAAGAAAGATTAATTACAGATTATTTTTAGCCATTGTAGTTCCATTTGAAGCCAGTGAATTTGTGCTGATTTACTCAAATTGAGTCTATGTCCTTGGGAACTTAATGCAAAGTTCCTATGGGATGTGGGTCTGATCTACTTGAAAGCTAGTTAGCTAAATTTGGTTGAGAAAGAGAGTCCATACCTAGAAGAAAAAAAATAATGTTTCTGCTTTTGTCACAATTTCAGATTTTCTTCTGAATAGCTTTCTATGTTCTAAAGACTCTTCATGAGTTGGGCTCTTCTCCCAAGGAAGAGGCGACAGGACAAGAGGAAATGGCCTCAAGTTGTGCCAGGGAAGGTTCAGATTGGATATTAGGAAAAATGGTTGCACTGAAAGGATTATTAAGCCTTGGAATGGGCTGCCCAGGGAAGTGGTTGAGGCACCATCCCTGGAGGTATTCACAAGATGGGTTGACATAGTGTTTAGTGCCATAGTTTAGTGATGTGGGGTTTTTTTGTTTGGTTTGGTTTTGTTTTTTTTTATCAGAGTTAGGTTGATGGTTGGAATAGATGACCTTAAAGGTCCCTTCCAACCTAGACAATTCTATGATTCGATGAAATAGCAGATGATGTACTGTCTCCTTTTTTTTCAGGTACACAGAACTCCTTCACTAGATTTCTACTCTGCTGCCTCAAATGCTGTTTCTGGTGTTTGGAAAAATTCTTAAAATTTATAAACAGAAATGCCTACATCATGGTATGTGCTGTCTCTGCATGTGGTCTTCCCTATCCGGGACGCTAAAATACCCTAGCCACTGCTAGTTGGTCAGCAGCCAGCAGTAATAGAATCTGCTGAATAAACAATGGGATTTATGGGAGTTTTCAGGAAATGCATGTGGTCCTACCATTAAAAAGTAAGATCTTTTTTTTTCTTTTTTCTGAACTCAGCCTCTTTTCATGCCTGTCCTTGTCCATCCCCCTCGTCACCCAAAGTAAGTGGGAAGGGATGGCATAACTGGTTAACTCCCCCCTCTGATTCAGCTATTGAAATCCTGATTTCAACAGGGATACTAGCTTGTTTCGTATTGCATGTTGATGACACTTCTGTTTGGAGGCAGTATTTGAATAAGGAGGTCAGGAGGCATGTGGTATCTTTATTTCCTCCTGGAAGTTAAAAGCACAAATTCTACTAGCAGGAGCTTCCAGGAGAGAAATTCCAGATTTGCACTGAAATAAGTATGCACAGTGTACAGCCTAGGATGTTCTGACTTGAAGAAATTTCAGTGATTGAATGGTACAGTTGTTGTCTCAAAAGAGGTGGCTGTAATGGGTTCATTGTAACCCATTTTCATGCAATTGATGTTTCAAATTAATGCCATCTTGAAGAGGCAGTATTCTTTTTGACTATCTTTTTTACAGTTGCTAAACTGACTGCACTAAAAGCTGTTCTAGTATGTCTCACCCTTGTGGACGCTATTCCAGGAAGGAGTTTTGTTCCTGAATAACTTTAGCTGCTTTACTTTATGCTGACGTAAATCCACTGACTTTGATAGTAGTATTGTTGATTTCCTCTTAAGTGAGAGCAGCGTCAGGTGCAAGGAGATACCTACAGGGCTCAACTCACTTCTGCTCTTCAAGTGCCTGCTCCTTTCCACTGTCTGTAAATCTAGTGTAGGTAACTCACAGCGAGAAGAATCCCTGAGCAAGTACCTTATTTGCTCTCCTTGGCAAACTAAGTACTGAGTCTACTGCCTGCAAGGTCACAAGGGGTGGCATGCTCATCACCAGATGATTTGGAGGGGAAAGGTGGATGATGCTGTGTCCCAACCTGGGAAATAGCAGGTGAATGGGGGCTTTACCTCCATCTGAGTTTCAAGGCCACCTACTAGAGAGAATTACGCATTACACACAGTAAGACTCTGGCATACAAGGATGTATCCTAACGATTTAAAATACTTAACAGCTACTATTATTTTGCAGATTGCCATATATGGTAAAAACTTCTGCACGTCGGCGAAGGAAGCATTCTTTTTGCTTATGCGGAACGTGGTGAGGTAAGGGGCCATCTCCCAGTCCTTGGAAATGTCAGGATTTCATGCTATTGCACTCTGAAGCCACAGTTCTTTCCTCTCCTGTGTCTCCTTCAAATATTACTGTAAGCTGCTTCTGTCCTCAGACATGGCCCTCACGTCAAACGCTCAGTGTGTGACAGCAGGCTCTCCAGCACAGTAACCTGTGCGACGTTGATATAACCTAACAGTCTTGTTGTGATTGCTCTTTTAAATTCTTAAGTGTCCAGTAGATTGCAATAGTGCCCCAAGGAACCGGAGAGGAGATCCATGGACGTACAGGAGTGGGTGCTCATCATTGGCCGTATGTGTATTTCCTGGGCTTGGGTCCACTCTACTCTCTGTGAAAAGGAGAGCAGAAAGACCTACGTCTTCAGATTCATCCAGGAAGCTTATGGGGTGTCAGAGAGTGTAAAGAAGAGATAGTACTTCGCTTTCAAAACCAGTATCTTTAACATAACCAGATCTCCCCTGGTGCTGGGAACTCCTCTGGCCCTTTTCCCCACTACCAGGACTGCTGCCAAACTCCCCATTCTCATCAGTACTTCTCTTCATTGCTGCTGGCTCTTCCTGTTCTACTGTGAGATCAAAAAATAATGGGAGAAAACTTAGGAGCAGGCTGTGCTGATGCAATAGCAGACAATCCAATTACCAAGCAAGAGACACAGTAAAACTGGTTTAGATTGTTAACTGAAGGACTGGGAGGAGAAGGAGGCTGAAAGGCAGGAAAAAGGAAGCGATGCTTAATACAGAAGAGGGAAGGGTTGGAGATGGGGGAATTCTCCTGTCCCCCTGCATTGGTACTGTGCAGTGGTGTCCGCGCCGTGCGGGGCCTGTGCAACAGGAAGGTGAAGCCACCTCCACTTGCTTTCAGAACATCACCCTCCTTTGTGCTTTTGCTTTTAATCAGTAAGAGCAAAAGCTTAGCTTTTAGCTATATAATTTTGTTCAAAATTGTAAAAATTACATTTTTACATAAAAAATTACATTTTTTGTTCAAAAAAAGTAATTTTGTTTCAAATGGACATAATTTTTTCTTGTGTATTTTGCTAATTCTGAATTCTGACAGGTTAATGATGATTTGTTCTCTTTAATATTTCTTAACATTTATCTTTCATGGTAGTCAGCGCTGTCTATTACCATATCCATAGTGCTGTCAAGAGGCTATGATGATACAAAACTCATTTTCCATCCCATTATTTACCTGCAGTTTCTGCTAAGACAGACTGGCAGGATTTCGAGCAGAAAGTCCCTGCTGTTGCTTTCAATGAGGGCTGCAGATTTATTGACAATTTTTCTGTCTGTCTTCATTCATTCATCTGTGATTGTCTCCCTGCACAGAGGCCTCCTGCCTTTAGTGTTGTACCATCATATCTTAAAATAGTAGATTTGGCATGTTAGGGGGTCATGAGATGTGGCCAGATAGGAGCAAGTGAAAAGAAGACCTAGGCACAATCTACACAAACATTGCTTTTTGGTTTGGTGTGTACTTTGCCTCTTCTGGGCTGGCTCATCTGTGGCCCTTGTAGAAAGGCTGAAATAAAAATATTTGGATGGTTTGGTTTGGTTTTTTAACCATCAAAAGCAATAAAGAATCCTCAAGTGCTGTAGCAGAGTTGCTGCTCAGGGCCCAACTCAACACGGGGCTCGGTGCTGTTTAGCCCCGTGGGATCAGGCTGCAGCAAAGCCCATGTCGGTGTAGCATCGCTGTATGGTCAGCTGTGATGCCAGCAGAAGGCAGCTTCCTCTCGTGTTCTGCCAATTAGCCATGGATTTCAGGGGAAAGAATACAAATGTCTGGTTTGTGATGATTATGTATCATTTGTTTTTTGCTGAACAGAGTTGCAGTTCTGGACAAAGTTACAGATTTCCTTTTATTCCTGGGGAAAATTCTGGTTGCTGGTGGTGTAGGTAAGCTAATAGATTTTTTTTCCAACGGGTATGTTCTATTTTCTGGTACCTACAAGTGTGCCTTCCATATTCATATGTGCTTAGTTAACGGCTGAATGTTCCCGTTGGTCTGACTATTTGGGAACCTGTTCCCGTTTCTAAGATTTGCAAGATTGAACTAAAATATATATTTTTTTATTTATTTTTTCCCCTCCTCCCCGGCCCTGGTGTGTTGTTGATGGCATCTCTTCTGTAATTGCTTTTACTGGTCTCACATGTGTTCCTGGTGCAAGGACTCCTGTAGCCAAAGCATCATAGCTCACCAAATTCACACCCAATAAGTCAGCCACAATCAGTTCTCCTTCCATACGCACTGAACAAAATTGCAAATGAGATTGACCTGGTAGCAGACAGCAAGCGTACGGTGGGAGATGGGACAGGTCTGCAGGAGATGGGCCTGAAACACTGCTGTATTCAAGCCCATTATAGATATAAGCTATAGTAAAAGAAATAAAATATTCCTAATATTATTATAGGGTTTTCTTAGTTATCAGTAAATATCAAAATACATTATTCATCTTTTTCTGTGACAGAAAAGTGATTTATTTTTTTTTAAATGCAGCACTGCCCCATCCCTGGAGGGGTTCAAGGCCAGGTTGGAGGGAGCTTTGAGCAACCTGCTCTGGTGGGAGGTGTCCCTGCCCAGGGCAGGGGGGTTGGAACTTGATGATCTTTAAGGTCCCTTCCAACCCAAAACCATTCTATGAAATTCATGCTGGCAATATTACCTTATGGTTTTTCTAAATTGTCACAGCAGTTTCAAACATTATTTTACAAATAACTGTATTTTGTATTCTGTATATTTTAGATTACTAATGAATTATATTTTGATCAAAAGTTGAAAATTAGTACCAAGAACAGATCTAAAATATTTTGTCATTACTGCAGAATCGCTTTCAAACTGGAGTAGCAAATTTGGTTTGAAACGTTCCCTGAAATGTAAGCCGTGAAATACTGAAGTTAATTAATGTCTTGGTCCTCTTTAAGAATAAATTATTTGGGTAATGTCTGTTGTAGATGCATTGATCTGTTTTAAACCTATTACTGTGCTTATCACTAGCACTGCTATTTCTCCTTTCATTCTGAAATAGTTACATATTTCTTCAAGCTATAAAATTTAAAGCAACAGGATTTTTTTCACTCTTCTTTTTATTTTAGAAAAGACCCGCCTTTGGTCTTTGCTATCCCATGTCATTGTCTTGTTTATCATTATTTATTAATTTTGCTGTTAAATCCAGTGGAATGATGAAACAAAACAATTCATTAAACTCTTTATGGGCCCATGAATATCTTTATGGTAATTGATTAATTTACATATCTCTTCTGTCAGGGTATAGATCCAGCGGATTATTAGTATTGAGGAATTAGTTGTTTACAAGCTCTTACTTAAGCCAACCTTGAGTCTGTTGTCTGTTTGTTTTGTCTCATCCATTCTGTTGGGAAACCAGAGTCGGTGTAGGGATGACTGATCTCCTGTGCTTCTTGCAGGTGTCCTTGCATTCTTTTTCTTCACACAGAGAATTCCCATCTTTGCGCAGGAAGCCCCAGCCTTGAATTACTACTGGGTACCGCTGTTGGTAAGGCAACCACTGAATCTCCTGAGCGCCGAGGGGAGCTTGAGGTGCTCAGACTGCTCAGGGCATGCTCTGGTCACCCTCCTGTCACCCTCTTGGTGGCATGCTGTCCCCTGCAGGGGGGACAGCAGTATTCTGCATCCTGCGGGCACAAGGGGCACTGCAGTGACTCACACCTTCAGAAGAAGTAGATTTCACATCTGCTTTGCTCAGACTCACAGCGAGGCGGGTGGTGAGGCACCAGTGACAACGTGGCTTCTAATGGAAGGGACTTGTGATGCATCCCCTTCTCTTTTTGTAGTCCCCCTAAACTCCAGATGAATAGTTCTTCAGAATAATCTTGAAGGAGTTCAGAATATTCTTGGCATATGTTGTCTTTGGGAATTGACATGGCTCCAATTTGGCAGCTGGAAAACTAGTGGCTACTCATGTTAGGATACAGTGTCCCAAACCTGTGATCCCTTTCCAGGGCAGTGGCAACCTTTGGTAGAGCTACAGAGTTGCCATTAAATCCTCCCAACCTTCCTTACCAGACTGGGCTTCTCGCTTGTGTTAACACTGCTGCGTTGATGCCAAACTAAATTTGGGGGTTTATTGTGGTGGTGTGTGGTTTGTTTTGTAGACGGTCATTATTGGCTCCTACCTGGTTGCACATGGGTTCTTCAGCGTCTATGCAATGTGTGTCGACACGCTTTTCCTCTGCTTTTGTAAGTACTACGTTTTTTTTCACTAATACCTTCAAGTCACAGGAGGAGGAGTAGAAAAACACCCTATCTGTTCCTTAGAGAATTCTGGTGACATGCTAGCAGACTGTGTGAAAAACAAACTGCTGCTGCTTTTCAGACTGGCTCCTTGATGCATTCTTGAGTGCAGAAGTGTTTTAGTATTCAAATTTAATTAGTTTAGGTAATGGAAGGTAGCTTTATGGCTCATGAGGATATCTGGCTTTTGTTTTTCAGATTAACAGTTTGTAAAGAGCCCTGTAGAGCAATGATTCACTCAAACCTCCTGTTAATAACAAAGTTATTCTTTTGTATATAGGTGGTCCTTTGTTTTCAGCTCAGTAGCCCTGAACAAAGTATTATGGTGAATTACCTTCAAATTTGTGTAAAATACCATTTAAAGAACTATCTGTCCCTTGAACCCCTCAGTGGCAGGCCATCATGGGCACTCCCAAAGGGGCTGCTGTTCAACGTGTCCCAGTCGGAGAATCCTGGAATCACAACAGAATCTGTTGGTCTCAAGTTAGGACATGATTATAAGAAGACGATGTAGTTATTACAAAATACATTCTGTTAGATTCACTGAATTAAAGAAATAAAGATACAATTTTTGTATAATGAAAGTTATTCTGGTAGGTCCAAGTAGGGGTTACATGACAGGGATTGTTCTAACAGCTCCTGAATTATTTGGTAATAGTAACGGAATACTGAAACAGTCATAGGCTTGATCTATCATGTGCACGGTGGGTCAGCAGGGCAAGATAAACATGGCAATACCGATTCTCCTCCTCTTACAATAGCAGAAATTCTTTCTTTCCTTTAAACACTCACCCTTTTAACCCTGCTTGCCTAGGAACTGAGGTTAGCGGTGATTCTTGAAATACTGGGTTGACAAAGAATCACAGGAACAAAATTGGTCAGAAAACTGAAAATGGATGTCTGGTTGAGAGCTATGTCCTATTTATCTCACGTTATGGGCTTTGGTTCTAAACAAAGATGATCACAGACAGACATAGCACTAAAAACACTCCAAGAAATAAGCTAAACCATAAATAAATAAATAGATACTGTTATTTAGAGTGAAATGGAAATTGATCAAACTCGTAACATGTAGGAAATTGGTGCACTCAAAAATTAACAGATGTTCTTTGTAATTTATTCTAAAACCACGTGGAAAATACTGCCCTGGAGATAGGTGAAGATTTGCTTCCTCCAACCTCTTTGGCCATTCCTTACATCGAGCTCTCTCGGTTTGGCTTTGCAGAGCACCTCCACCTCGGCAGGGTTGGGGCTGCAATGACTGCGCTTCTCGGCACCCCTCCCAGCTTCTCCATCAGTGTGAAATGTTCATGGGACTGTGACTGCTCCAGGGTACAGACACTGGGCTGAAGTCAGACCCGTGATTTAGTCATGACCTTCTGTAGGGAAAAAAGTGATACGTCTGCCTCGTTATTTTAAATTCATCTTCTGTTTTGCTTCCCATGCTTCCTTTCAGTAATGGGCAGCAGGAGATCATATAGAATAGTGTGTGCTTGTGGCATCAAGTTTTCAAAAGATCTTTAGCTGAGGTAGTGAAAAATGGTCCAGTTTTAAAAAGTGCTTAAATTCACAGCTCTCTTTGGGACACATTTTTTAGCAAGAAGTATTCAAAATGCCAGGTTTTGGTAGAGGCATGAGCGTTTCTGAAAATTTCCACCTATATTGCCAAACCAGAGAACTGCAGAATAAAAAGGATATATTGCTGTCATTTAAAAATGGCTGGATGTTTGTGTCTCTGCTTTGTGTAGAACCTCTTCTGGTTTGAGGAAATAGAAATTTTATGTCCTTCATCAACTTAACAATGCAGCTAAATTGCCTTGATTGAGATTTGTTTTTTAATGTTGGGTCTTTTGCTCTCTCTCCTTTCTTCAATTCTCTGCGTGTCTGCACTGCTGTTTGCTCTTTTGGCTGCTTTTGCTGTAAATTCAGGTGAAGACCTGGAAAGAAATGATGGATCTACAGCAAAACCCTACTTCATGTCAGCTAGCCTTCACCGAATTCTAGGGAAGAAGGAACTAAGCCCTAAGAAGGCAGTGGGATAACACACTAAACCTCAACGTCAAAACAGTGTCACTTCTAAGCAAAATGTGTATAAAGTAGGCAAAAGTAAAAAACTGTAAATGATGCTTCTGGTTAATGGGTGATTCTTTTTTCATTTTGCTTATATCTAAAAAAAATGAGCAACATTGGTAACATTTAACTAGTTTAAATGCTTAAACTAACAGCTGTGAAAACAAGGCCACGTTTTAGTTTATAGAGTGCCTATGAAAAGGAAAATGTAAATTTGAAGCTTTTTTAAGCCTATAATGATGTTTTAATAACTTTTGTAACACAAGTTGCTGCCTTAGATGACAGCAGTTTTGATAATGTTTCTTTTTATAAGTGTATATTTGTAAAAGAAATTCAGGCGATTTTTTGAAAGCACTAACGTATAACCTAATTAGCCATAACAAAGATAGTTTGAGACTCTCTAGTTAACCAGGAGATGGTACTAAATTTGTAAATATGGTGCTATGATTGTATTTTTTTGTACAAGCTGGTTCACAGCTGTTTAAACTGTGATTATACATGCATTAATGATTCCCTACGCTGAAAAATGTAGTGATATTTTAATCACATCCACAACTGCATCTTTTAAGAAATAGTGGTACCTGCAGGTCCCAAAGAAGGTGGTCAGAGAAGACAATAGTTGATTCCACTTAAAGTGACATTTTCTGTGAGTTGTGCTTAAAAGATGATGTAACTGAGAGAAGGTCCCACTGCACTTGAAGTGATTTGTGGCTCACACAAATGAGGTTTCATCTGGTACAAGATGGTGAATGTATCGTTTTTAGCTGATGTCTAAGCGAGATGCACTTGTGTTAATATCCCCCTGTCTCTAACGAGTCTCTGATTGTGTTCTACGTTATGAGGAAGTTGAGCTTCATTGAAAGGAAAACCAAATGCAGTCTTTTTTTACCTTGGAAGAAAGTCTTGACCATACATGTGCACAAGGAATGCCTCTCCGAGCTCGGAAGGGCTTCTTAGCGAGCCATGGCAGTGGCCATGTGGGTCTGGGGGCCAGCTCTGCTCCTTCTGCAGGTCTCCAGGCTCCAGCTCAGAAAGGTGTTAAGACATTGAACTCGAGTCTTCTCATGATACAGGATTTAGCTACTGAAAGATGCTCCTAATGATTTAGTTTGCTTTTTGATTATTGAATTTGCCTGGTCATTAGTACATAGTCTATTGGTAGAAACCACATTAACCTTCTGTTTGGTTTTGCTCCCAATAGTACCACTGTCGCTGAGGTTAGGAGCAGCTCTGCTCATGGGGAAGCTCTTACACCTGAGTACTTCTCACGTCTGGTCTGTCGTGAGCTGAGCTAAAAAGGTTTTAATTTATTAGTCTCATGGATGCCCAAGGACCCAACCTTACTGAGGCCTGCCCCTGGTGTTCGTGGGTTCCACCACACGGAAGGAGGTGTTCCGTGACTGCCCGCTTCCCGGGAGCGGCACGTGCCATCCCTCTGCCAGGCTGCTGCAGGAGCTCGGCGCCTCCTGGCCCCAGGAGTCCGTAGGTGTCACAAAGAAAGGTAAATTATTTTCCGGGTGATTTGAATGCAAGTTTCTGAGGAAAATTTACTGGCGATGCACATCCCAAGGTGATTTTGCTCTCTAACTTGTGGCTCCAGTTTGTGGCAATTGTAGTGCCGTCTCCACAGGTCTGGGGTCACCTGGGTGCACAGGGGGTTGCCACCCTCACGCTTGCCGTCATGGGCATGGTCGGATCTCGAAGCCCTGGGAGCTGAGGAGGAGGTAACGGGACACTGTGACCCAGCTGGCCCTGCAGCCCCTTCCCTGAGGCAGAAAGGAGCGGTTCAGTTTAGTACCCAAGTAATGTAAAATAAGGGTGTACGGTTTGATGGACCCCTCTTGAGATAGCCCAGAGGAAACCTGACTTTCAGAAAGGGCTGAGAAGCACACCTTCAGAAGAATTCAGACTCTTGGCTGATGAAGTATTTCATTGTTATCATCCTTCTCTTCTCATTATGGGCATGGCATTGAAGATACAGCTCCCTTGTTGTTCTAATCTCTTCTGAGAGTTACATCAGTAACTTTTAGGGGTTTGTGCCGCCATTCTGTGATCAAAAAAGCTGCTGGTCTGATTACAGTCCCTGTGCTAAAGCTTTTTTTTCTTTCTTTTTAATACTACTGTGTGATTATTTGCAGTTAAAGAGACTGCGTTAAATAATCTATATTTCTACTGGACTTGAGTGTCTTTCTGGGAGCTCAACTGAAAAAGTGTATTTCTGAATACAGCGTGCTTTTTTTATCATATGAATGTAACCATAGAGTTTACTAGGAATAACACATAATAGAAATAGTATACAGTTATTTGATTAGAAGACTTTTGTAACAAACCTATGCATTTACTAAAGGCATTTCTAAAAGTGAAAGTTTTAAATTGTATTATTATTTATATACAGTAAATATATATATGTATAAATTTGCTCCACTCACTATTTTGTGAAATTATTTAGAATGTAAGTGATCATCATTTCTGAGAAGAAAATTTAAAAGCCATTTTCTTAATGACATAATTATGAGAACTGTGAAAATATGAAGCAATACCATGTAGATTTTGTAATCAATAAATTGAACAAATAAATCAAAATGATTTAGTATTAAAATTGGCCTTTCAAAAACAAATTGCTATTAATGAATTAAGTAGAAATTAATGCAAGTATTTACTTGGGAAAGAATCACTTAAAATATTTTAGGACTAACTTGCTGTAATGGATCCTAACTCCTCCTGTGGGCCGGAGTCTGCAGACTTACACCAGAGTAGCAGGGTTTATGGATTTGGACATTTACTTTGTTGCTTGGTTTAGTATAAAATTTAAAATTCCATTCTTCGCTGTAGAGAGCGGGACACGTGGCCACGTCTGACGCGCCGCGTGCGCGTTGCTGCTGAGCCCCTGGGGTTGGGGGGAGACTCCCACCCCTTCCCGCGGCGCAGGCCGGGACAGGCGGGACGAGGGGCCGGGGGCTGTTCGGGGGGGCAGTGAGGGGATGCTGGAGCTGAAGGTCGGCGGGGCAGGGGGGCTCTGCGGAGAGACCCTTCTCCTGACAGAAGGAACTCTGTGGAGGATCCCGACCGCACAGGACGTAGAGCCCCAGGAACAGCAGAAAACACCCGCTATCACAATGCATCACCTTTGGTTTGTTCTGCTTGGATTCATGGTGTGTCCCTACGGCATGTTAACGGATGGCTTTCATTTACATGTTTTAGACCAAAGTTTTAATGTCGAGCCTTCAAATTTTGTAAAAAAACCAAACAAAACAAAAAAAAAAAAAAGAAAAGAAAAAAAGAGTGACCCCAGAAACACAGAAACAAAACAAAGAAAAAAGAAAGATGGGATAATTTCTTATGCTGAGGGTTGGATTTCTTCCCAAGTATCATTCAGCAACTGATAGATGCTGAATAGTCTTTTAAACACTGGGATTTAAAAGTGTGAAGTATTTTACTGTTGTGTGTTCTGCTGTAGAACAGGAAAAAAGATTTTGGCGGACACAATGTTAATGTGATGCCGGGACAGTCAGTAAGTGTTCTTCTAAAAGACGGGTTGTCAGAGAAGTGATTACGAAGAATAAACTGACTGTTCCCGGAAATGTAGAATGTCTCCCTTTGACCCGTTGCTCCGCCTGACAAAGTGCCTTACTGGCTGCCAGCGTACCTGGCTTATGCTTTGAAGTTTGTTCACACCATGTAGAGTATAAAACAGAAAAGGCTAGATAGGAAAAGCTACACTCCTTTTATTTCAAATCAGCTAATGTAAAATGAACTGTATGTCGGATGTGTGTGACCCGCGTAACGCAGCGCACACCGTTTCCCTGGTGTCAGATGCTGAAAGTGGCCGGTGTGCTCCGGGGGAAAACGTGACGATTGTGGTGTTGCAAATAACTAGATGAAAGCAATGCAAGACTGTTTCATTTTCAGTAGTAGATTTTTTTTATGGCTTTAAGTTATGGCGTAGTGAACTTCTGCGTACGGCCTGTTCCGCTTTCAGTGACAATGATCAAACTTATTGTACCTGTGTAACTGAGGGAAAACGGGGCTCTTGCTACTTGAAACAGAAGGAAAAAGGCGAGCAAATAACATGGTATATTACTGTAATACATCTGTTTGCATGTCCATAAGCATAAAGTTCATTCTTCGTTTCAAGACTGATAATTTGCTATTCTGGAAGTGTTTTATACATTATTCTAAATTTTTTAACTTTTGATACAGGCAATGATTTTTGAGGTAATATGTAATTTGTACTGCACTGTAATCAAATTAGAAAGATAACTGGTTCTTCATGTTTAAGTAACCCTAGTGCTACTAATATTAAAATTGTCTGTTACCCTATGCTACAAAAAGTCCACACGTATTTGTCCCAAATAACGAGTTCTAAAATCACAAAAAAGGCTCTTAAAGGCTTAAGAAATGGAAGGGAGGTTACTGTTTCATTAACGTGATTATTCAGTTTATATTATTGTCTTGCCAAAACCAAATTAACGTGAGCAGCACCGTTTGAGCTCTAAAACCTGTTTGCTTCTGCTATGCAGAAATAGGAACATATTGTTTAAATATCTTTGATAACTAAAGTGTTTATTATTTAATTTTGTTGTTACTTCACTGTTTTGCAGCTCTTGGGGATTGTTCTAATAAAGATTTCGATACCAAAGCGGGTGCGTGTGTCTGTGCCGAGAGGCGGCTGCGGCCGGGATCCTCCCCACACGGGGCAGTAGAAGGTGGGCCGTTACAAATAGTAAACGTAATAATAAGCATAATTAAATGTAACAACAACACACGGGGGTTTTGACTGAACCCGTGTTGAGATCTTCTTATACCCAACGAGGTCTATTTTAAACCAGCCAAATTCACACCTTGGAATTCAGTAGAAATCTCGGTTTGGTTTTAGGAGACTCACTAGAAGTCGTGGTTTTTCTCCTGCCTTTGCGGGAGGTCACACAGCGCTCGCTGCACGCCCTGGGCTGACTCGGCTTCCCTGCGAAATGCTGAGACCGTGGCTGGGGCAGGAGTGGGCCAGGGTCCCGGTCCGGCCAGTGGCCCATGCAGCGAGTCGGTGGCTGCAGCTGCCTGTGGTATGTCTTAATGGCTGCCAGGGGGGGAAAAAACACCAAAACAACTAAAAACAGTGCAAAAGCTTTTCAGAGGCGTGGGTGGGTTTCAGCAGAGGCAGCTCTGGACCAGCTCCATGAGGGCAGGAAAAGGGAGAGTTTGGGCTGGAGGTCAATAGCAAAGGTATTGTGTGCTATGAGCTGTTCCAGATGTGGGGAGCCTTGTCTGAGGATGCTTCTGGCAGTCAGTGATGGCTGCAATGAAATCTCGATATAAAGCTTTTGAATTAGCCCAAAAAGCTGTGACACCAACGGTTGTGGGCACGGATGTCGTGTTGGGCAGGGTGGCCGCAGTGGTGGGAGGAGACAGCATCTGGGACTGCCTGAGTGGGGACCGCAGGGCTGGAGGGTGGGATCCAGTGGCCCAGCAGCAAATCCTTGTGCTCGAGCTCACAGGGCAGGCAGAAGCTTTAAATTCAGACCTGCAGCGTGTATTATTTAAGGAAAATGGTGGGTGTATTAGGCTTACACCACAGGACACTAGTTCTTGGGGAGCGTTAAATGCCGTTTGCGTTGGTGGGTTTGTGTTGATCTGCTTGAGGGTCAGAAGGCTCTACAGAGGGATCTGGACAGACTGGATCAATGGGCCAAAGCCAATGGGATGAGGTTCAATAAGGCCAAGTGCCAGGTCCTGCATTTGGGTCACAACAACCCCAGGCAACGCTACAGGCTTGGGGAAGAGTGGCTGGAAAGCTGCCCAGCAGAAAAAGACCTAGGAGTGTTGGTGGACAGCCAGCTGAACATGAGCCAGCAGTGTGGCCAAGAAGGCCAACGGCATCCTGGCCTGTATCAGGAATAGTGTGGCCAGCAGGAGTAGGGAAGTCATCGTGTCCCTGTCCTGGGCACTGGTGAGGCCTCACCTCGAGTGCTGTGTTCAGTTCTGGGCCCCTCACTACAGGAAGGACATGGAGCTGCTGGAGCGTGTCCAGAGGAGAGCCACCAAGCTGGGGAGGGGTCTGGAGAACAAGT
>VXAK01012869.1:101843-121722 GCA_013399435.1 Arenaria interpres
GGCGGCCGGTGGCGGCTGCCTGCCCCCCGGGCCGCCCGCGGTGCCGCTCCTCCTCAGAGGGGGCACGTGCCCTTCGCCGGCGCTCCCGCCTGCGGGCGGGCTGGCGGGCGGGATGGCGGGGCGGGCAGGGCTGGGTTTACACGGAGCTTCATAACGTGGTTTCTGTCCGCCGGCATTTTCAACGCGTCTGACCGACTCGGTTTCCTGCCGTGAATCAACTGCCGTTTCACGGGGTCCCGAGTCCGCGTTTCTGCTGCTGTGGCGGGGCCCTGCGGGTGAGCCCGGTCACCGTTCCCGTCCGGAAGAGGCCAAGTTCGGGAAGGAGTCGGGGCAATGTCAGGAGACGGTCGCGTGCTTAATTTGCTCCAAATGATAATGTTGAAAGGGGTAGTTTCTTGTTTGCTTTTATTTTACTTTTTTTTAAGTTTATGCAGTTCCAGTTTTTTACAGAAATACTAAGTACTTAAATACCATCATCCTCTTGGTTTGATAAAGCTCACGAGTGGGCTGTTTTGTGAGAACGCTAACAAAGGTCCGAAACAGTTTAACAAATCATAGTATGACGCTCAGCTGTAGTGGTCCTTGATTGCTGGTGCTTTAAAAAGTACACATTATCTTTGTGAGTTGAGTATTAGTGGCTCTCGGTGCCAGGTGGCACCTCTTGGTGGAGGTGGCAGCTCTTTCTGAGCTGATGTCATGGCGAAGCTGTAACTGCAGGTCGGAGCATCCCCGGTGGAATACGTCCCAGCGTTTCAGCCCATCACCAAGAAGCCTCTACAAATTCCCACAGAGGCGCTGGAGATCACAATGCATACAGAAAGGTAAGGTTTCTGTGAATTTTGGTCTTAAAAGTCGTATTTTGGTTAAGTGCCTGTATCCATGTTACAGCAGTGCTAGTATTTCTGCTGGCTATTTCTGAAAATAGTAAACAAGGTGGCTGATGGTTGTTTCTGCATTCAGCAAATTACAGTTTACATCCTAGTTAAATGATATTTTTATGCTTAGCTTTCTCAGATGACCAGATAACTCACATTAAAAAAAAAAAACAAACCACATTTCCTTGTGTGACTTTTTTAATGGAGTAGCTGTCTTTCAAATACAATAGCTTGATTTTAAAATGAGAAAAATGCGTAACTTTTTTATATACTGGTGTGCTGTTACTTGTTCTAGATTTACCATATTTTGGTAATAAACTTTGTAGGAGGTTTGGAGCAGGAGACAGCTTTTTCCCATGAGGTCAGCTTGGGAAACAGTATTGGTGTGGTTTGTGATGGCAGCTGTTAGATCATTCTCGGGGGAGGAGGGGGGGTTGGCTCCTGTTGAGTCAACAGTGGGAGGGATTTTAAAAAAAAAAGCACAACTAAGAAGCCCCCACAAGTCAGCAACGTCCAAAAATGCTGATACAGAGTTATGTGTGCGCCCAACAGGGAAAAGCTTTTTATGAGAGGGGTGGGGAGAAGTCCGGGGGGAGTTGTGTGCGGAGAGGAATGTGCAGTTTGCAGGCAGAAAAGGAGGTGGTGAAGCCTTTTCCCAGGACTCCTGTTGATTTGTTGTATGCTCATTTGTGCGGAGAAAAAAAGAGATTAGAGGGAGTTGAAGAGAAAAGGTGAGTGCTGGGAGGGAGACAACTGACGGATGGAGAGTCAGACACATGACTTTGGTTTTGGTTACTCCAGCTGTCAAACACAGCGCCGCTGGCCCCGGTCGTGCTACCGGCTGTGAAGCTCACAGGTCCTGCCTCGCACTGCAGACAGCTGTTCCTACCAGGAAGGAACACGGAGGAAACGCTCACTTTGTTACTCTTTTTCTTGACTTAAGGCCTTCGCAGCTATAGGTAACATATGAAGTCAGTACGTGTTAAAGCGCAACTGAAAAGCACGCACCACACATATATAAAATTACGATGGTTTTAAAGCATTTGTCTAAAGAACAAACTAGTCTGAGCTATGCCTTGATTTTTTCTTTCCCCTGTTCCGTACCCGTTTGCCAACACAGCCTGGTATGGTCCCTTCTGAGGATGTAAGTACCCTCTTACATCACTTATGTGCTTGGCTAGCTTTTTCTCATCTTAATAGTTGCATTAACAGTTGTCCCACATCAGAACGTTCTGTATTGATGTGAAAGCGCTCACGGTGGGAGCGGAGCTGGGCTGGAGCCCAGCACATCCTAATGAAGCAAAATCTTTGTCCTTGTTCTTTTGGGTGTTTCACCTGCCGGCAGGCGCTGCCGAAAGCTGTGCCCAGAAGCTGCTCTTCTGCACACACAGCACTCACCAAAACTGCCTGCGTATTGCCATTAATGTAAAATGAGAGAAGCGCTGATCGGGATCAGGAAAAGGTGCATCTTTATAGCTCACTTTTTAAACTACATTTTGTGTTGGTTTGGGGTTTTTTTGTGTTAGTTATTTTGTGTTTGGTTTGGGTTTTTTTCCCTCGCAGACGAAGTATTGTTTCCTTGTTGGTTTTTGTTCTAGTTTGAGCTATTTATCAAACTTTACCCTCCAAAGTTTCTCTGTACAGCGTTTTCATGGCTGCCTTTGCTGAGTTCAAGCTTTTCAAAATGGTAGGTCAGAACAGTGGCTGGCAAAGCCAGGGTGAGCTGATTTCAGACTGGTCTGTAGTAGTGCCAGACAGAGCTTAGAGATATTTTTTTTCTCCTAGCCCTGATTCTACTCCTGAAATAAGCTGTGATTCTCATGCTGGAAGTACCTTTAATATTAATACACTGACCGTGGTTGTCCTCATCAAATTGATTTACCCGGTTTATAACAAGAAGGGAGGGATCAAGGTACCGGGTTGCACCAAGCAGCCTGGGGAGAAGCGAGACCTCAGAAGACTTTTGTTGTGTCACCTCATTTGATGCCAGCGTCAGGAGTTAGCGCTGATTCTAACATCACTGTCGTATTTGTCATGTCAGGGGAGCACGTTACGACACACTGCATAGACTTAAACTACTAGGAAAAACCCCCACAAAACGGACAGCCTATTTATCCCTCAAATCCAAGACGTTCTGAATAGACAAAGAATGGATTTTTTTTTTTTGGTTCTAGGGCAAGTTTCCAGCTGAAACCTCCTGCCCTTTACCAGCCTCGCTGTGCCAGGGAAGCTGCATGGCCGGGCTGGACTCCCAGGCAGTTTAACAAACACGTGGTCCCCTTGATGCATCCGTCGGGGAGATCATCTGTTCCATTTCTGGATGCTGTCCTTACAGACAGAGCCCTATTTGTAAAATGCATAGAAACTCTATGGAGATCATTGCAGCAGCTTAGAACCAAAGACCTAAGCCCTGAGCTCCTAAGCCTGAGTGGAGGAGGAGCGTTATTCCCCTGTTAGGAACACTCTGCCTGGTGTCCTGGGCTTCCCCGCTTCTGCCACAAGGCCCTCAAGCTGCAGGACAGAACTAAGCGCAGTTTCAGGAGGTAGAGCCAGCAGTTCTCTCAAACAGCAAAGATGTCACATATCTTCTGAATCTCCCCGCTAATCTAGCAAAATACAGACTTAGAATAAAACAGGTCCAGGTGAAGAGGAACGGTGAGGGCACCGGCGTCCTCATTGGCCTGGGGAACAATGAACGACGGGAACCGACCTGCTGCGTCTGTCAACATCATCACCCTTCGGTTTGCCTCACACTTCATGCTGACTGTGTAGGAGACGACAAATCCTTTTATTCTTAGATACACTAAGGCATTAGCTATGGAACAACAATGCTAAATAACATTTTCATCTAGGAAAGTTTGCATTTTTAGCTCTGAAAAAGCTGGGATTTGTATGTTCTATAATTGCCTCATATTTCAGGCTACCATAATAATTTTCCAGCACTAAAAGGGCTGAATGCTGCAGAAGAGCAACGCAATAGAAAATTAGCAGCCTTTTAGCTTTCCTGGTACTGAGGAAAATCTGCTGTCGATCTCCAGGCTTTATCCGAGAGGGTCTGTTCGGTGCCAGCGGAGCAGCGGGTGTCCCCAGGCGCTGGCTGGTGGCAGAACGGGTCACCGGGAGACACAACCACCAGCACTGGGAGGTCTCCTGGGCGTTTCAGCAGGTGAGAGCGAACCCTGGGCGGCCCAGCAGCCAGGGGCTCGGGGCACGTGTGTCACAGACAGCCAATATAGTGAAAACGTAACAGTTAATTTAGACAAATGTACTAAAAAAGCCAAAGTACCGAAGAACGTCTTTCCAGAGAATCCCTTTCTCTTCCAGAAACGGAGAGCGAGCACTGCAGGGCTTCCTGCACCTAGAAATAAGCAGGGATCAGACTCTGCTGGTCCTGGATCACAAAACAGAAGCCACTTTGTCATGTGCCATGTAAGGTATTTTATTCATAGCTTAACTTGGATTCTAGTCAAGGTTTCACCACCTATAGACACACTATGTCAAAACAAAATATGGTCTAAATCATTAAAGATTTGCTTAACTTTCAAATTGACAAAACAAAAAAAAAAAGCACTAGTTGTATTTAAATGTTTTAAATACTTTTCCATACATGCAGTGATTTTCAATTTTGTCTTTTTATCTTTGATCCAGCTCCCTAAGATGGAAATATGCTGGAGAGTCTGTCAAATATCGGAACTGCATTTAGCACAATCTCTGTAGAACTTGGGATAAATGCAAGCGTGCAGGAGTCTCTGCCCTCAGCATCAGGAAAATAGAAAGAGGGGGTTCAAAACAAATAGTAAATATGCAGCTCTTACAGAGCATTGCTACTATGATCAACCACGTGGTATAGTTTGTTAATAGAAATGTTGGCTGAAACTGCTGAGTTTTAGGGATGAGGAAATAGACTTATTTCAGCTGTTTCCTTGCGAATACTTATTTTGTTCCTCTCAAGGGTTGTTGGAGAAGGTGAAGGAGAGCGCACCATGGCAGAGGATGCAGTCCTAACAGGTAGGTTTTCTGTACCCTAGGAAGATTTTACACATTGAAAAAGCTTCTCTGCTAAGAGGTTGGGTTTTTATTCTCTTTTTTTTTTTTCTTCTTTCTTCCCTGGCATCCATTTCATAGATCAGATTTAAAGCCATTTAATTCTGAGATTTTGAATTTGCCTGAATCAGGATCAAATGTGGAATATAGAATCACCACCCTTAAAGAGAATGAGAAGTGTTGTTGATGGGCCAGCTGAGGATAGTGATGGATGCCAGGACAGAGAATGAATGCAGATAAGAATTAAGATTTATTTTCTTCTTGGAGACTACTTATAATGCATAATGTCTTGAAAATAGAATGCAGAAAACATTTGTTCGGGAGCTGTTTTAGCATATATGGAAGAACTAATGACTCAGTAAGTCTTTAACTTCAGTTTATATGGTGTATCAGTCTACAGTAACGTTTTCCCCCCAGGAGAGAAAAATGGCTATCGTACAGTTGTATTGCAGTTATTACTACCAGACCTGTTGGAAAAATCTGTAAGCAGTTTTAACGTGGTGGTCTTATAACAAATATAGACCTCCGGAGTTTGAGATTGTATTGCTCTAAGTGACATAATCCCAAACACATCTGCTTTTTCAAATGTAGGTGGATGATGCAGGCGTGGGCTGGGTTCCTGCCGTGTTCCCGGTTCTGCCAGCCCCCAGGAACAGCGTTCCCTGCCCGAGACCAGGTTCTGGGCTCTGCATTTCTTCATGGGATGAGCATTGGCGACAGCCTTACCTCTAACTGAAAGTGCATCCTCTTGTGCCTCAAAGGAAAAACTATTCTGCTTGAAAGCAGGAGAGCTACCGAGGGCAGCCGCAGCTCGGTGTTAGAATTGCACTCCGCTCGGGTGTGTCAGAGGCAGTTAAGAGCAGCGCAGGGGATACCCGTCACAGCGCCCTGGTCTCTCGTTTCTACCCAAGAACGAGTGAAATAGAGAGTTAACAGATTGGTGTGTTTTCAGGAACTATTGATTTTATTTTAAGAGGAAATAGGAGCGTCAGACTGTGCAAACATATACTTCAGTGTCAAGCAATTTATTAACAACTTACAGGCAGTTTGTGTTTTTCATATTAATCTTTTACTCTCTCTCTCCGTCTCTAGATGTCACTGTTCTGGGGACTCGTCCAGAGGTAAATAAGCTGTGGATTTTCAGAAATTAACTAAACCAGTTCAGGGTTTTTTTCTGCTCTTCGTTTAAACAAATGATAAGTTGTTTTCATTTTTTGAAGAAGCTTGGCTATCATGCTGTTAGTGACTTGTATGACAAGTCTAGTCACTTGATTTTTAATCCTGGAATGAGCAGGAGTTAAATAGCAACAGCAGTAATGCATAGAATTAAACTGACAGAAGTTTATTTTCTTTAATTTTTGACAACACAAAAGAGGCAGTACTGAGGAGCTCAGAACTGGGTAATTCAAACTGATTTTCACTGAATTCACTGAATTTCACTGACTGATTTTGAAAACTTTGAGAATGATAAGAAAGAAGCGGGGTGAAATTCAGTGTGGTAAAATAGAAGCTGCTTATCTGGGTTGAAGTAATCTCTAGAGAACAGTGAGCAGGAGACAAGGTAACAGCAAACCACAAGGGGAATGTGGGGGGCAGCATTACTAGAACGAACCAGATTTGTTTGGCAGGGAGGAGACTGGAGGAGGTGTGGGGGGATGTGTGTGGTTTTTTTAAGAAAATGATGTTTCCAGTGGAGTCTGTAAACATTTCTACTATTGGAGACATTTAAGAACAGATTAGCCAAACATCTCCACTAGTTGTAGCTAAGATATTTCATTGTGCCTTCGGGTAAAAAGCAGACTAGAGAATGCCCGAGTACTTTTCAGATTTATTTTATATGAACATAAACCCCTATTTCCAGTGAATAGCTGGAATTTCAAAACATCTAGATTCCAGTATTTACTTTAATTGCAGAGCTCTAAATGTTTCTAAAAGATCTCAGTGATAGTGTAGCAATAGAGTAGTTCTTTACTCTGCAAACTGAGATAATACCAACTTCTAATAATAACCAGACATCCTCTAGACATTCTCTCAAGTTTGCTCCAGGAAGACACTTATGTAGATTTCTCCCTCCTCCTACAGCAGGTTGAAAAGAATAGATTCTAAGTTTTATTTTGCAGTGTAGTTACTTGTTCCACCACATGATAACGTGTGCCAGCCCCAAACGGCACTGGTTAGAGAGATCAGGGAAGGAATGGAAGTCCAGACCCAGTCCTCTCACAGTACTCACTTTTTTAGTGATATTTCTTCCTTTGAGAATCTCTTGATGCAAAATACGGTTTGCATCATGAGTTCCATTTTGGATTGCTTCAGATATGTCGCACTGAAACTATGAGCAAGTGCCCCGTGATCGTTGCAGCTCGCAGGCCAAAGACGCCGGGATCAGAGGGAGTGTGTCACCACCAGCTCTCTGCCAAAGCACCCGCGCAGCAGAGCTCTTCCTTGTTCTCTGCTCCAGGCAGGTCACTTTTAAGTGAGAGATTAAGAGCAAGTTATTTCATATGCTAATTTCATGCCACATTTCAATTTTAAATTGAACCTGTGCAGTCTCAAAGACACTGACTCCGTACAGGACCTGCTCCTGCTGTAGCTGTTGCTGCTTCCTCTTCCTCTAAAGGGACCCCTGAATTCCTCAGCACAGCAACATCCCAGTTACACTTTTAGATCAAGGAGCAGTAAGGATGGCCCCAGGGTCAGAAGAGCTCAAAGTCACAGACGCAAGCCAGCGCATAACCAGGAGAAGACGACAAGTGATCAAACTTGGAAGCCAGGCTCCAGCAGCAGCGACTGAACTGCCCTCCTTTCCCCGGAGCCTCCTCAGCCCCGCACCAGCCACAGCCCAGACCAGCCTTCTCCCAGGGAAAGGCCAAACGTCCAGGTCCTCTCCTGCAGACTCTTGTTTTCATCTCTACGTTTTCCCAGCCATACTTATCTGTGCGACCACTGGCAGTAGCAAAGGATGAATTCTCCAACTCCCTGCTTTCACAGGGAAACAGGAAAATCACTCCCCATTTACTGCAGTCCTTTAGCTCCTGACTCTGGAACTGAACAGAAGGGGGTGTTTGGTAAATAAGCTTAGACCCACTTTGTTTCAGGCAACCGGAACCTGCTTAGTCCTTCAAATTAGAGTGAATAATTATTTTCTCTTGAAAGGGCCTGACGTAAGTCAAGTTGCATTTTAAAACAAGGCAACTCAATAGTATATTAAATTGCAAAGTTATGTTAAAAGCTAAATGAGCATTATTTAGCATTTAAGTGGTAAAACTTCAGCAGTAAGGTTGTTCTACTTGCATATCAGACTCAACACGCAAACAAAAACCGGTTTGTCTACTGCGATGTGTGCAGTTTTGTATCCTGCAGATATACGGAGCCAATCGAGGTACTAAAAAATCACATACTGAATTGAGTATTCCACCTGGAGTGTTTCACTAGCACGTTACATGTGTGAGAATAAAATGTAAAGTCAGCCAAGTTCCACAACACCCCATGTCTTTCAAGTGTTTTGTGAAAAAAAAAAATAAATAAAAAAATGCATTGGGGACAATATTAGCCCAGACAAACCTCTGTGCTCAGATCAGCTCAGACGTCTGCGAGTAGCACTTGAAACAGTGCCAACATGTAATTTCTGGAACTTAAATAATTCAGAGCTTACCATTAAATTTATGGTCTCAAAAGCCATTATCTTCCCATGGCAGCAGGGAGAATACTGTATTTTCCACATTGAAATGAGAATCAGGACAGTTAAGAAATTTCACACAGACAAGACACTAACTCATGCTTGGAGAGAAGAAGAAAAAAAACCAAACACAAAACAAAAACCAAACATAAACACACCACACTCCTTCAAAAGTACAATTTCCTGCTGATGCAAGTAAAGTTTAGGTGTGCAGATGGCATCTACCTGTCTCAAGTCCTTGAAGGATTGAGTCTGTGAAGACAACAGTCGAACTGACAGCATGCACTAACCTTTGTCCATCAAATCCGTGTGTCAAATCACGCTCTGCAATTAAGGCTGAGCACAGTCTAAAACACAGTACACTTTTCTGCATTTGACTGAATCCCAGCCTCTGTTCATAGGCAGTTTGATACAGGTGAGTTAAAATACTGAACTATATCTTACTTTAAAAATGCAGACTTTAAGTATTGGTTACCATCCTGCTTAACAAAATCACAAGGTAAAGCCACTGAAGAAAACAGAAGCTGAAGTAGTAAAAATTCCGTGTTCCAGCAGATGCGAATTTAGGTTGACTTAAATCACAGTTAAATAAATAAATAAATATCCAATACATCTACCATTTCCCTCACCCTAAAGATGAGCACCCTCAGGAGCAGCGCTGGTTTGTGTATACTAACTTTAAAAAAGCACGTATTTTTGGTGTTTCAAGACCCATCTAAGCCCATTAAAGGACTCTGAGAAGCAGCTGAGAGAGCTATGAACTTCCTGAAAGAATTTGGTGTAGCACAGTTAGGTATACCAGGGACCTTCTCTGAAAATTGAAGATTCAGGTTAAGCCCTTGTCAAACAGTTGCAGTTCAGCCATAAAACACAGCAACATTTTTGCTTGGCATGCTACAGCAGAAACTTTATTCAGCTCATTTTGAAAATATTTGCAACCAAAATTTATTTTTGTAAACTCACAGAAATAAGCTTTAACATATAGGCTGTATACAACTCAAATACAGGTAATACTTTTAGCAATAACTTACAGATACAAACTAATGATAAACTACAATTTCACAAAGAATTGTAAACATTTTGCACAATTGTCAGTCCTTTCTTTTAGGCAAAGTGCTCTTTTGATGACAAATAAATTAACACACACATAACTAGAGTGGACTACTTCCAGACAATACAAAAAGGTGTTTAATAAGGCTTGTAAACAATGTAATAGTTATTTATGCAGAATCCATAAAAGTGTCTTGCAGGCTAAATATACTTACATACCTGGGCAGCAAAAATGATCTTGAAAATGCTTTAGATGTTAAATAAAAAGTTAACATTAATATCTTTCCAATGGTATTTTTCATACACAATAAATGACTTAAGATTACATCCTTAATAGCTTATGTCCCTGACAAAGGAATTAGGTGTGACTTATTGGCAGTTGTGTCATTGAATGGGGTAGCAAAGGCTGGAGTCCAAGAGCTGTAGGTGAATGGGCTACAAAAACAGAAATATTTACTGGTCAACATCATCAGAGGTAGAAAAAGATGAAGAACTAGTAAATCCCACTGGGTAACAACAGTCCCCCCCCGTCCCCAGCCACTGCAGCACACTCTGCTTTCCCCACCCCAGCAGTCGCCCTCCTCCACCCACAGCCCACCTCCTACCACCAATCTGGAGAAAAATAAGCTCAGGCTGCACATGGCTCAGAGCCTAGTTCTCCCCAAACCTTCACTATCTCTCCGAATCACAGATACCAGCCAAAGCTGTTGACTTGCTGGGTCACAAGACAATTAAAGACATAATTTTGCCCCCCAGGCTCCCCTCACCATGTGTTAGTGGGGGACCCTTCCGTTTCCACTAAGATGCTGGATTGAGCACCCCTATGGTCCTGGGGCAAGTTGGGGAGCAGGTGGTACACAGTTCTCATTAAAACTACATATTATTAAAAAACATTCCATGGATGTTCAAAAAAGTGTTTGATTTCTTATTACTAGTATTCATAGTCTGGAGGAAGCCCAGAAAAGTGGTCTTCGTATCCAGATCTTCAGCTATGCTCTTCCTGCTTGAAGAGGCACCCTTCTTAGTGAGGTGCAGGTAGCAAGGACAGCATTCAGACAGGCTATAAAGAATACTAGAAATTAGAAATCCGTTAAGTGTCTTTAATCAGCACTTGGTAAACTGTTCCTGCTAGGGTCACTAGCGATTTTACTTGGGTGTGCGAAGCCGTTACACCTACCATCCATATAGCTGTGCAGAGCAGTTAGCATGGTCCCGTCCTGGGGTACGTAGGCAGAGTATGCCATTTCTTCTAGCATGGGTGGAGACAGCCTAGAGGGCTGCACTGCTGTGACGGGAGCAGAAGATGAATGATTAGGACTAACATGCTTCTTATGGCGTGCTCTGCAATTTTGAAACCACACCTGAAAAGGGGAAAAAGTTTACATCATGTTAATAGATTGCATTCTGTTTAAACAGTAGCACAATAAAAACCTCAGCTTTCTAACTTCAGCTGAATTCAGTTAGTTAATTGAGCCTTTAACAGTCCTAATGAAGAAGCATTTGTCCTAAGCCTACACAGTGCCTCGAATAAGCGTGGCCGAGCCAGGAAAGCGGCCACCAGCAGCCCAGATGGGAGAGGGGCGGCTGCCCCGGGCACCAGAGGGGACACGGCATCGCCTGCCTCAGCACGGCTGACAGACAGGCAGGGATTTCACAGGACACCCCTTCACCTTCTCACATGGAGAACTGCCCAGGCTCCCACTTTTTCAAGGCTTGATTGCAGCTGCGAGATACCTCACTTCTACAGAAACACTCTGTCAATCTTCCTGGCTGGTATCAGCTACAGGGACAGCAAACTTGTATTTATTTGTATAAATATATATTATTAAAAATTCATATTTACGTAGAGAAAGCACATGTGCATAATGTTTGCAGAGAGTTACCTTCAAGTAAAGACTGTAAGTTTGCGTTTCTCTCAGTTTTGGATGGCACGGGTATATATTTTAACTCTCTAGAGCGGATCACCAGACATTTACTTACTCTAAACGTGTCATGCCACAGACCACTTTCACGAAGAGCACAGGTTTTAAGAACAAGCTATTGGAGCCAGAGATTTACATTTAGAAGAGCTCAGTGCCAATTCCTATTCTATGTAGCCTGAGAGGTTTCTTCCTGGAAGATTATTGATCCTCCAACACAAAGTGCAAGAGGAATACAGGAAGTTTTCCAAATTAACATGTTTGTTCTAGACCTATTTCTGACTAAGGATGTTGTCTGAAGTTTTAACGTAACTGCCAGATTAGATCTTTTTCCAGCTTGGAATAACTACATGGAGAGAGCCGTCACATTAAGCATTTCCAATGGCCAAGTACCAGCCTCTGTTATTCCCGTAACCTCACACCGTTACCTGTATAACACGCCTGCTCAAGCCTGTTCTTTCTGCCAGTTTCTGAAGTGTTTGTGCATCTGGATTGTTGTCCTGAGCAAACTGTGCTTGCATAACCTGAGAAGGCAAGATAAGAGATGGCAGAGTTTGTGTGTGCAGCCCTGCGGGCAGCATCAGAGGCACCCCTCAGCCACCGACCTATTCCTGGGCTCCGTTTAGGAAACTGTTGTAATCAATAGACCCCAGACAGTCCCCAGCACACTGAGGGGGAAAAAACAGTCCCCCAAAGCCAAAACACATATGCTCAACTGAACCCAGACATTTACCAGAAATGAAAGTAGTTAATCTCCTTGGCAGCAGTGCAGAAGAGCGGAGGTGCTCTGGAATGCTTCAGGTTCTAGGACTGTGGGACAAAATTCCCTGGCAAAGCAACTCCCACACACCTGATAAAGAAAATGTCCGTAGCAGCAGACACAGTGCATAGAACTTTGATCCACCTCGACCCATCAGTCACCACCTGCACCTTGCATTCCACGGGGCAGCTGAACCCCTGCTCAGCCGCACGGAGGCTGCGGGCAACGGGAAAGCCCCTCCTGCCTCACGTGCCTTTAAATGACCCAAGGAACACAGACACTCCACCTTGACTGACCTGCACTACGTAACTGTTTGGTTACACTCATCTTTTTACAGAGAATCGAAGGCAAGTCATTAGGACATTAATCACTTTTTTTTTTCCTGAGGAAGGAGATGTCAGCTTGGCCTGCGTCCTGAACAGTCTCAGGGCCTGCAGGAATTTACCATATTTAAGGAAGTAAGGCTTCATTTCTGCAGAGTATCCTCAGCAACTGAGTAAACTGTAGTTTCTCGTTTCTGCATTTTGTCCCCTGATGGACTGCAAATTTTGCCTGGCTTCATCTTTGAAGATTCAGACTACTCCTCCCCACATTCAGAAACACTGGAACTATGTACTTTCCAACTGTTTCATACAAAGACATCAAAAAGTGAGGACATCCTTCCGTATGAGTTCTCCACAAGGGGTGTTACTACGTGCTGTCGCTCTGACAGTCACTTATCCCTCAGGAGCTTCTCTTTTGGGGAGCAAAGTCCGACACCAGCATCGAGGATGGTTGCAGAGTCAGATGCACCGAGCAGAGAGCAAGTGTTAAATAACGAGAGGCCCTAAGGCCCCAAACACCTGATGAAGTAGGTTACAATCTATTTAAAACAGAAAAAGAGAGGAAACCTGGAAGTTCCACTGACAGCAGACAGGCAGAAACCCCAAATCCAGCTCCTGCCCTGATGGCTAGGTCTCGCTCCCCTCCAGCTACTGCTGGAAAAGAAAGTTCCCGTTCGCAGAAGTTCAAGCCTGGTGTCCAGAGCCCTCGTCAGGTTATTCCCAACTCGCCTGTTTTGTATTAACACCACATTCTGTCTCCAGTTACAGCTGAAATAGCAAACCAAGCTCTGAACAGCCACATGCATTTAAGCAGTGCTATACAACATGGACTCACCTGTGTTATTATACCTCAACTTCAGTTTTTCTCAACTGCCCTCAACATGAACAAGAGGAGGACGGGCCAACAAAACAGAACGCCAGCTGAGGCAGCCGAGAAGGAGTGGTGTAGTGGCCACATGTGACCAGAAATTCAAAGTGTTGTAAACTAAAAGCAGGGATGCGTAGCTGGGATTGGGTAAAAAGCTGCAGCTTCCTTCCCACTACAGGCTGGGACCTCCAAATCCCATCTCACCACTGCCCCCTCCATGGGCAGCTGGCCCTGGTCACGGTGATTTTCCCTAGAAAGTTAATTTAAGGGAAGTGGTGATCCAGAGGGTGGAATAACTCGTATTTGAGGCAGTCCAGAGCCAACTCTTGCCAAGGTGGCAACATGACACGAAGGCTTGAAAGCGGAGCAGATACTGGCCCCTTCAGCAGGGAGCTCGATTTGGTACTTCCTGGCTCCCACTGCCCTTAACCCTGACCATGGAAAGGAATAACGAGTGGTTGAGCTACTACAAAGGGATATTGGAAAGAAATAGTTCAGTAACACATGGTCAAGAAAAAAATTGGACAGTATGAAAATTGCTGCCAAGTACTTCAAATGCACTTTCCCTGTATTTCACTCCACCTAGCTCTAGGGAAAAAACATGCTTTTTCTCCTTAGATGTGCAGCATTAAATAAGGAGGCTAGGTCTTGAAATACAACACCGAGACTATACTGACTTTAGTACATTTTTAACAAGCAAAGCGCTTTGAGGAAATCGGCACGTGAAGCATTTTGGAAGGGCTGGGAGAAGGGGAAAAAGAGAAGGAAGGAAAGCAAAGACAAGTCCCTTTTGATAGTCTCTCTTCCCGGTGTACAGAATTACAGCCAAGACCATAACATATGATCTAAAACGCAAGATTTGCGGAGAACAGGCAATCAAGAGATTAATGTGCAACTATTCCCCATCTCCTCTGAACCAAACCAAGACACAGCCACTGACGGGAGTGGACCTGTGTTCATATGAATATAAGCAGGAACCCACATTTTGGGAACACAACTTTTACAGCCCTTATCGTGCACTACAACAACATTCAAACTTCCACCCTGTTCACATCCTGAAGTCATGTACAGTGCCCATCTTCATACAACTCTTCACATTACATAGTTCTAGAAATATTTTGTCTTTATTATGTGTAGCGATGTAAATGCCTGATAAAATAGATTTCATCGAGCAATCAAAATAGAACAACCTTTTTATTTCCACTCTGCGGAATTACTAGCTGCCCCCAGGGAAATAAAAAGCTTGAAGAGTAACTATTTCATATTAAACTGCTGAAGCTAACAAACAATTCCAGAAACATGCTGTGTCTTGATAGTTTATGAAATACTTTAAAGCATGCAAGCTTTTTCTTTCCCTCCATATGCATCCGATTTCCTATCGGTTCAGCACATACATCCTGCAAAAACCTGAACCATGCAAGTTTTCAGCTCTGCCTCTACCTGGAGTTGGTCTGCCGTGAAGCTGGTCCGAGCTCTTTTTGCTGGTTTTGGATGATTAACATCTTGTTCTGTCAGTAATGCTCCTTCCACGCTAATCCCATTACCTGAAGCATTAAAAAGAAAACAGCACTGTCTGCTAAACATTCAAAATGATGTTATTCGCCAGTCAGACTGTCCTCCAACAATAACCAACAGTTATTCAGCCAGCTGAATTTCAACTTTGAACAGAATACGAACTTCTTAAAGTTAAATTGATCTGCCACCATTACTCATTACACCCCAAACTACTCCCTTGCAAGTGAGGGGAGGAATAGATCCAGCATGGTATTTTATCAACCAGATCCACTCTTGCTTTCTTTTTCCCTAGGATAGAAAACAAGTTATACAAACTTAGGAAAAAAATAAAAGAACTAAAACATCCAATAATTTGCACATTATTTTAATTCAAGAACCTGTGCTTCCAGCCTTAGTAAAGCTAGGTAATTACCTCTTAATCAGGAAGATGGAGTAAACCCTAACAATTTAATTAAAACTAACCCACAAACATAGATCTTCACAAAAGCAGCGTGTTACCGTTTTCAACTTCTCTTTTCAGATTGTCCAACATGCAGTCGTAATGTACTCTACAGAGGACCTTCTCCTCAACCAGGGCGAACTCCTCTCCGGTGGAGAGCTGCCTTTTGCAGGAGAAGCAGGCGAAGCAGGCCAAGTGGTAGACGTTGCCCTTCGCCCGCCGGACCCAGTCGGTGGAGTGGATGTGCCGCCCGCAGCGGGAGCAGCGCGTCCCGTACCGCCTGCAACGACAGCGGCGACCGCAGGGTGAGGGCTGGCCACCGGGACCAGGGCACAGCACCGTGGTGTGCTCAGTGCAAAAAAAAATAATAAGAAAATCAGCAAGTTTGTACCCGATGGCTTCGGCAAGAGCGCCACTGAACAACAAAGGTTAGCATCTTCATAAGGCACAGGGTAACACTGAAACATCTTAACTGCTACATGAATTCACAGCTCTTCGTCTTTCCTTTTATAAAGATAATTACTCTTTAAAAAGCTGCGAGTGGGAGACAGAAACAGCTGACTGTGTGTTCAAAATTCTCCCAATTATTCAAATATATTTCCCATTACTGTAGTCTTAGTTATTATATTTAGCTACATCATCCTCCACTAATCATTCAGTTCCCTTCAGCAGAAGGGGGAAAACCTGTATCTTCCTAGTTGTTACCTTAATTACCATCACATTATGATTTTAAAAGAAATTCAAATATCTGCAACTATTTACTATGGTAGAATATTTCTCTTTGAAGAGGAAACTAGCCACCAAGATATGTAGATAAGAGTTTGTCCTGGAAACCTATGCAGGCTCTTAAGTTCTTTTTTTGAAGTCCCACAAAACTTTGTTTTTCCAGTTCATAGTATTCTGCCTGCCCCCTCCCTCTCACTGTCAGACCTGGCTGGACATAACCTATCCACCACACAGGTGAGACCCCCATAAATACTTTGGTCTGGGGAAGCGCTAGCAATCACACCAAAATTTTTTGCTGCTTTCTGGACTGAAGATTTATCATCACGAGAACTTTCAACGCCAGCACAAATCAGTAATATTCTTCCTTACAGGATTAGACCTTAATCTTGAGGAATGCTTCAGGTTCTAAATCAAATTCATCAAAGGAAGGTACAACTGCTGAAAGCTTCTTTTAAAGATCACAGGATTTATTCTGGGTTGGTTTTGTAGTCCCCCTGTGGCACCAGCGGGGTGCTAGTCCAAACCAGTGCCACCTCGACTCCCCCTCGTCCTCGGGTAACGCTGATGGAGGGTACAACCACCCAGGCACACACAACGGCTCTGCAGCCTCACTGCGGCAGCGGCCGTGGCCCGCCTCCCCCCTCGTGCGTACACAAGTTATCGTACAAAGGCAGCAGCTGTGCATAACAACCATGGGGGGGCACGGGGGGGCTCAGCAGCAGCTACAGTGCACAGACCTGGGGCTTCCCAAGTCCCTTTGCAACAAATGTCAAGAGTTTAACCACCGAAAATAAAACCCAGCGAGCCATCGCATTTTGGTGGTGGCTGAAGTATAATGCGTTATCTAATAAAGTGATACTACGGTACCATATACCTGAAATAATCGAGTTTGCAGAAGATATCTTTATCTTTGATGTAACAGCTGGTGTGCCTGCCCAGCGAGGTTCTGCAGACGCTGCAGGAGAGACAGCGCACATGCCAGCAGAGGTCGTTCACCTGCAAACACACAAAAGAAAAATACCCCTCAACGTTTGTGCTACCAACATTACATTTCGTATTTACAAAAACTATTTTTTTCCATCCATACAGACAAGGCCAGAAGTTACAGGTACCGTGACTCACAGAAAATTTATCTTCAAGGCAAAACATTTTTCCTATAGAACTGCATGCATATTAAGGGTTAATTAAATTGAGGTCTTCAGAATAAGCTTTCATGGGTTTGTAATTAAAAGCACCAGAAGAGGAAGCGAGAGATTTGAGTTCCACGTAGATATTTTGTGCCCAGCTCTGTTCTCACAGCGTTGGAGTCACAGAGCAAGTTCTGGCCCCACATGACCTGGGGAGGCAGCTGCTTACATCCTTTTTATTTCCTAGTCTGTAAAAAGTCCTGCCTAGCAAAGAACAAACTTTGCAAAGTGATTTGAAATTTTAAAATCCAAGTAATGAGAGGGAGAGAGAAAAAAAAAGAAGTCTGATAGAAAAAAAAAAACTACGAACAGCATCTTCATTTGCCAGGTTTCTGTTAAAGCAAAGTCAGTGAATGAGTGAGAGTTTCAAAACACCAGCAATTGTTTTAATAGCAAATTCAACAATTCTTTAACATGTAATATCCATAGTGAAACCAGACATAGTCAAGGAAGGCAGCAGAAATCAGCAGTTTTGAACACTCACATATAATTTTAGGGCAAATAAATCGAGTGCAATTATTTTAATTTCTTCATTCCTATAAAGAGAAGTCTGTCATGCAGACATTGTGCATCACACACCAGCTATATAACTTCAATAATTTGAAAACCCAAGACTCCCAGTGACTGTAAAAATTAAGTAATAACCCTCTGGATAATCCCATGCTGCACAGGAGGAATTCTATAAACCAAACAATGACTAAGTTTAGATTTTTTTTTTTTTATTTTTTTTTTTTTAATTTTCTGAGCCAATTTCTCCTCTAATAGCAAACAGCCCATACATCGCCTGTGGCAACGCAGCAGATCTGAGATAATCCAGGATGTGCCTTTCATCAGAACACTGCCAGACAAACCCGAGAGGAAGCGAGGCATCGCACCGGCTCCAACCCTTGCCCCGGAATCACCGTTTCAGTCGTTCTTCAGGTTATAACGTCGCCCCTCGCAGTTGGCCCAGCGCTCCCCCGACGGTCACCCTTCCCCGGCAGCCGCCTTCCCCTACACCCACGAATTTACACCAGGGCTGTAAACGTGAAGCTGGCGATCAGGGCTGTCACCAAATGGATCCTCCCAAGTATTTCTTAAAGTTATTTCCCCTCCAGCGGCCCTGGGGCCGGAGGGAGCCGCCGAGTGGCCCGCTCCCCGGTGCGAAGGGTTGCCCGGTGGGGGCGAGCGGAGCCCACAGGCAACCAGGCAGCACAAGAACTGGCAGCGAGCTGAGCTTTTCTGCAGAACAGGACACCGGCAGCTTGGATAAGCTGTCCCATTTGGTGTCACCCACCTACGTTCTTATTAATTTACAGGGCTGGAGGGGGAAGACGCGCTGCTGCCGACGGGCAAGAGACGCCAGCTCGCCAGCACAGATGGCCACCTCTTCTCTCGGCCAAGGCAGGGAGCAGCAGCGGTGGATTTAAACTTAGGGCTGAATCGTTCGGAGGTCTTTTGCTTCACGGCACGCTACCCCAGCGGCTCGGGCAGAAGACGGCAGCGATCAGTAAACCCGCTTCCGAAACGCCACTGGGGTCAATGGGCCGGGGAGCGAGTTCCAGTCGGCTCTGCCCCCAGCCCGACCGCACCGTTCCGTCCGAGCGCGGCCGGGATTCACCGGAACAAAAGGTGTAAAGCAACCCCNGAAACGAACACCAACCCAGCACACGCCTCCCTTCGACCCCCTCCCCCCAGCCGAGACCTCGTTCCCCCCCAGTCGCACCGGGCGGCTGCCCCGGTATCACCCGCTTTCGCTTTGCGGAACGTACAACGGCTTTACTTCAAGCCGCACCTGGTGGAGTCCAGCGGCTTCTAGCGCGACCGTCTAATCTCGCTTCTGAAAGGAGAGAGGGCAAAACTCTGCCCCAGGATAATTTTGAGGGCTGTAATACAGAAGGAGAACAGCCCCCCTGCCAGACGCATCAACGCTTTCTGGTTAAAGTCACCCGGTTTTGTTTGGTTTTAAGCGATCTGACTCGGTCCTGAACGCCAAGGCCAGCAAACCACCCGGCAGCCACACGGCTTGTTTCCTTCACAGACATTACTAGGCCACCTTTTACAAAAATAACTTATTCCTACATTTCTCAAGAGGCGCTTTTTGCTTTGAGATCCACACCACCGCACACGAAGGTCTGTCTTAGCTAGTAACGAACCGGCCACACCGCTTCCCCGGGAGCCCGAGGTGCGGCAAGGGGATTACCCACGTCCCGACCCCTCAGCTTTTCTTCCCCGCTCTCTCCCCCCGCACACCGAGAAAATACAGTTCCAGCGCGGAGAAGCGTTCCCCGGAACACGCAGCGACCCCGTTCTCCTCCCGGGCCCCAGTCTCGCCGTCCCGCACGCAGCTGGCGCCCCGCTTCTCACCGCTCCCGCTTCGGCAGCCGCGGGGCAGGCGCTGGCACGGGCGGTCAGTCGCGACGGCGGCGACGGACGGCGGGTCGGGGAGGCGGCGAGTTTCCCCGGAGCCGCCGAGCCCGGCTCCACGGGGCCGGCCGGGCACCGCTCCCCGGGGGCT